>JAXQQM020072497.1:0-91149 GCA_034641835.2 Pinus albicaulis | reverse complement strand
GTTAGAAGGAATGGTGTGTTTTTATTATTTTTTAATATATATATATTTAAATGATACCTGTGTTGATGATGAAAATGTTAGAAGAAATGGTGTGTTTTTATCATTTTTTAATATATATATATATATATATATATTATGGTTTTTAAATTAGAAAAGTTTTATTTAATAATATGATTCTTTTATTTCTAGAAAACTTATGATTAGAGATTAAATATACTTAATTCAAAAATAGAAAACTAAAAAAATTATTTACAATTTTATAACTTAGTTTAATTATTTTATTTTTGTTTTTTGGGTTTATGTTTTTGGCAAATTTTATTTGAAATTTGGTATATATTTTTTAGAATTTAATAAGTTTTTGTTATGTAGTTTAATTATTTTATTTTTGTTTTTTGGGTTTATGTTTTTGGCAAATTTTATTTGAAATTTGGTATATATTTTTTAGAATTTAATAAGTTTTTGTTATGTAGTTTGCAGAATTTGAGTATTGTAGAAGTTTTTCAAAGCATTGAAAATGCATTTCAGAAATTACAATTTGGCTAAAATTTGTATAACTAAATTTGAATGAGAAATCACAATCTGATTACAAATTGTATAACTGAATTTGAATGAGAAAAACACACCTAATAAAAAGCTATGAAACTTTTACAAGTTTAAAAGGCTTGAATTTTTTTGATTCCAAATTTTAAAGTAATGTGATTGTTTAATGGTTATTGAGTAATAAATTTGTATTTATTCAATAAACATTCTATAAAAAATTTAATCTAAAAAATAAACTAATATTTTAATAATTTTTTTTATAGAATAATAAGTTTTTATTATTTAAATTATAGTTTTTTAATATATAACTAAACTTAATGTTTTTGAAAAATCTTTACAACTTTTGAATGTTACATTACAAACCTTAAATCTATAATTATAATCATTTTTACAAAATTTTACAAATTATTTTAAAAATATACCAGGAAAATTAAAAAATAAACAAATTAAAGAATCCTTTATAAAAATCTCAATTATAAATATCAACACATAAAAAATATGTTGAATTCTTAGTTAAACTGAGAGGGGTGGGGTGAGGACAGGGGGGTGAATCAGTTCAACACATACATGAGCTTTTTAAATTTTTCATCAACTTATTTACAGTTTACTTTTATGACCAACCTTAGTGTATGAGCAGTCTTAATATGTTGCAGCAAGTATTAAATTAATGTGACATCAACCTTATTATGAGAGCAGCAAACATTAAGCAGATTTGGTAAATCATCTCAGCACACAGGCAACACAGATAGAGACAACAGATATAAGTGGAAACCCATAAAGGGAGAAAACCACATCTTATTATTGTTGTGATGCAAAGGCAAGCTCCTACTTCCTCTCACCACTGGTTTTCTGCAGGCACCAACCTACAAGAGGCTCCAACCTCAATTCTGCAAGCTACAACTTGCAAGGAAGCTCCAACTCCCGTCAATTTTCTGCATGCACCAACCTACAGGAGGCTCCAACCCCAGTCTGCTACAACTGACATCTATCAAGCTACAACTTGATAGGGAATTTCCAACTTCCTTACTCTTTCAAAAGAAATGTTTGCTGATTTACCTCAGATATCAACTCTATTCTGTAGCATCTCTTTCTGCTCCTCTCTTCCTTATCTTCTCTGCCTCAATATTCTGTATTCTGCATTCTCTATACTTACTCTCTCTAACTTCTCTATGCATATCGAGATGATATTACTTATAGAGAATTCCTTATGATTGTTTGTTTTCCTCTAGGAATTCAAAATGGATAGTCATACCTCTTGGTCTTTTGCCTTCTGATTTCTTTTCAGCTCACTTAGAAAAATATAACTCTAGGTACTAATTTTAATATTATAGTGGGAGTTGTGTTCTCTTCCAGAGACTTGCCAATGCATCACAACAACATAAATCAATTAAAAACATTTACATTCAATTACAATGAAAACTCCAGTTCACTCATTGAGCCTCTTGGTTCACTGCGCTTGTCTTTTCTGTGACTTTGTTTGTCTTTTCTGTGACTATGTTTGGCCCTTTCAGCTCTGATTGATTTCCTGCTTACTATCGCAGTGTAAATTCCATTACATATGTAACTGCCCTTTTCATATATCACAATTTAACTCTCGGCATGATAAGAATTGTTTTTAACATATAGATTGTCGTATTATCAAACTTACGTAACTTCTGACGATATAATACTAAGAGATCATTTTAATACACCGAATGCCCTTACGGGCCCACTTGCCGAGCTTTCCGATGCGATGTATCACTCCTTGACTAATTCTGATTGCGATCAACTGCCGATGCGATGAAACACTGTTTATGTTGAAATGCCGATGCTATGGAACACTGTTTACGTTGAAATGCAGATGCGATGAAACGTTGTTATGTTGAAATGCCGATGCGATGAAACATTGTTATGCTAGAACTCAAACACTTATGATTCATAGTTCACAGACCTGTCGGGTCCGCATATTCATCGCAATCGCCACTTCTATTGCCATGCTCTGCTACCACACATTGCTCTAATGCGATTAGGTGAGGGTCCCACCATGTAATGTTTCACTTGCTTTAAACCCCGCTTCATATGACACTCGGCTCTATTTTTTCATATCCAACCATAATATGTATGATACAGCCTTTGTTTAAATATTTGGAACATTATAGTAAAACCCACAACTTTGGATTTACAACCACATAATAACATATACAACATCTTCGGGCCCACAGTACTTACCTATCGCATCTTACGGTTGAGAATTTATCGCTTTGTTTTGGGATGATCCAACGATAATCATGCAACCAAACTGCCCTCCTTTTAACTGCTCAAAAACGTGCGATGACGATGGGTCCCAGTATTAACTTACCCTGCTCATCCAACAGTCGTTGTCTTATTGCGCTTCAACCCTCCGATCCTACGACAATCGCACGAGTTATATGCACGGGGTTTAACTCACGATGAGAGCGGGTTTTCCAAACCGCTTAAGACCACGTGTCAGTCTATGGCATTGTTCGCGTTCGAATTGGGAATACAACTTATCGTACAAAAGCGGTGCGTTGAAAACCGTTTGGTGTTCCAAACCCACTGTCACTGTTCATACCTCGTGGTTCCATTCAGTTGCACTCGAGGTTCTGTTCCTTCATAGTTCCACCTTCGTTTAGGGTTCCGATTCTAATACTTCGCTCCTTTTGTTATATATGACTATTCCGCTTCGAGGTTCTGGTCCTTTACATCCTCACTGCATTCATATTCCATTATGCTGTAAATATTCATCGCATTCTGCTCCGTAACACTCGCACATGATTATATTAGTGTCACTGGGACTCTAAGAAAGCCTCTCCATACAGGGGCTAACATTTCGGCACCCTACACAATAATTTAACTCAGAACTTAAAGGATATCAAACCTCTTTCAATGGTGAGTACATAGAAGTCGTCCTGGAGTATTTTAACTGTCGCACATTCTTGTACAACATAAAAATGCTCTACTCTTAGAGTTAAATCGAATGACACCGTATGCAATCAATTCATTTCAAAGCACATCAGATCTTGATACATATATAAGCCCTATAAAAATGTTTATTTCACTGTTTCATTATTATGTTAACATTTCACTATTTGATAACGGCTCTGCATCTGCCTCCACTGCTTAACCGTTTTATCTCTGCTTCTGTATTCGCTACCTCTGCCTCTGCCTCTATTGCTCAACCTCTGCCTCCACTGCTTAATCTCTACCTGTCTCTACCTCTGTTGCCTCCTTTGCCATCAATAACAATATTTCCAACAAAACAAACATTTTAAAACTTTAAAATAATCCAAAATTTTAACTATCATAAAATTTCCGTAACCGGTAACCTGAAAATGAAATTCGAACCATGCTCTTAAGATTCAGAATTCTATCAAACATGTTCATGAAATTTTTGATGTACTTTAACTTAGGGTTTCGATTTTGACATTTTCACGATATTCTTAAGAGGTTTCCTTCATAGATAGAAAGGTAAAAGTTTTAAAATAATCGTTTATAACTTTATAAAAATTGAGTTGACTTTTAAGTCCTGTCGAAGACGACCATGATTTTTTCTCTGCTTCTAACTTTGGGTGGATAAAACAACTTCGAATTGGGATTGTTCAAGGTCGTTTTGGATCTTGGAAAGCCAAGGCATGATTTTAATTTTATTTTTTTCATAAATATGTCGTTAAAAAGTTTAGTAATGCAAGTCATTCTTTATCTCTTTTTATTTTATTGTTATTTTATTATTATTAATATTATTTTGAAAAATTTAATACATATGATATTTAAAATTATTTACATTTTATTATATATATATATATATATATATATATATATATATATATATATGAGTATAGTTTTAATGGTCATTCCTTTATCTCTTTTTATTTTTATTTGTGTGTTATTTTTATTATTATTACTATTATTTTTGAAAAATTTAATACATATAATATTTAAAATTATTTACATTTTATTTTATTTATATATATATATATATATATATATATATATATATATATATATATATATATATATATATATATATATAGTTTAATTAGAGAAAAAATAAAAAAAATAGATATTGTAATAAATATTTAGAAATTGAATAAAATTCATATGATAATTTAAAGTTTTATTTTATTTATATTAAAATAAGGTATATGCTAATTTATAAATGAAATGGAATTTTTTATGATAAAAAAATAGTAGAGATTTTTGAAAACTTGAGTTTATGTTGTTTAATTTGAATAATGTTCACTGTCAAGAGGGGTGTTAATCTATTTATGCATTGAAAAATGTATTTAAATAACAAAGATATCACATTCTTGCTTGAAATTGTATAGCTAGATTCTAGTGAAAAAGGTTATTTCATCTATAGGTTGGAATATGCCTTAAAATAATGGATATTAATTAATTTAACACACACACACACACATATATGATTGAAAAAAAAAATATAACTTTCATTATATAAAATAGAAAATTTACATTATTCATGAGCATTCCTTTGTTGACATAGAGTTTCACGAAGAAAAAATAGACTCTACAACTCAGTATGGGGTAATGTTGCATTTGTGTAAATGTTTATTTGTAAACATTTACATGTTCATACAATTAAAAAGTAATAAAATGTTAAAAGTAATATAGAGCCTAATATGACAAGGATATTGTAGTGTTTGTAATCTAGTGTAAACATTTAAATGGTGACTCAACTGAAGGGAACTGAGAATGGAGTTTTCAGGATTAGTTAGGGTTTCTTCTCTTAGAAAACTGGTGTTCGGCATCACCACAGGAAAGTAGACCATGATACTTAGGGGTGAAGGGATGAAATTTGTTGTTGTCGTGTCCATATTTCACCTTGATGAAGAAAGTTATTTTCTTTGGTCATGGATTTCAAAAAACCCTCATATTGTTGTTTGAGGGGGTTAAATGGGTTAGGGAACCCCCTCACCCTCCCAACTAGACTGGATGAATGATAGACAACTTTGGGTTAAAAAAAAAGATTTTTATAAAAAAAATATTAACGGGAAGTCTTCCCTGTTTTGGAACAAGGATTCAAAATTAGTGCAATATTTGAAACATTGCCTAGAGAATAGTTTGGGCATCTCGAAAATGCCTCTATTTCATTTTAATTTAATTTAAGTAGATAAAAATAAATTAGAACAAAAAGATTTAATTTGAAAATGCTATTCAATTTTTATTTTTTAGCTATTTAAAAAATCAAGTTGATGAAGTATTAATCTTGTTTTAGAAATAGTATTTTTTTTTTGAAAGGATTAAAATAAAGAATAAAAACTAATTTCTTAAGATTAATAACAATTTTATTTTTACTAAAATTGTAAAATAAAATTCAATTTTTACTAAAATTGTAAAATAAAATTCAATTTCATAAATTTAATTAAATTCAATTTTTACTAAAAAGCGTTAACCAATCTAATTTAATGAGCTAAAAGCTTTAATCCCACCTAATTTAATTTGTTATTGTGCTAAATAGACAGAAACCCAGTACATATTACATGAAGAGTATATAATCCCTTAAATTTGCGACCAACAGGTGAAAAATACACATTTATAGTCCACCCTGTACAATATTTACCTAGTATAATGTCCATCATGACTAACACACAAAAACCAGTGGTTTTACAAATATAAAGTCCATCAACATTAACACACTAGTGGTCAAATCCGTTAGATGCAGCAAATGACCATTTTCACACAAAAACCAATGCTCAAATCAGTTAACTGTAACAACATGACCATTCTCAAGGCTTGGGACTAGAGTAAATATAATCGATGTTTTCATGTTCATGATTTTGATGGGCATCTTTCTAGTTATTTTCACTGGAGGAAGAAAGTGCACTTTTCCTTCCAGCCAGCCAACCTTTGTTCCTGGCACTCTAATATCTTATGATCTCCACCCTGCAGGACCAAGTTCTATAAGTTCAACTCCAAAACTGAAGTCAGAAAAAAATTCACAAATATAAATTTTGATAACTCATATCTTACTTTCTTGGGAGTGTTTTCATTCGAATTAACCTTACAATTTGAAAGCCAAACTGTTCTCTTTTTTGCAATCATAATTTTTATGAGAAATATTAATAAAAACATATTTATATTTTAAGTTTTTCCTTGTAGATTCATCACATTAATACTTTGGAAGTTGATGTTTGAAAATCCTAAATCATAATTATTACACCAAAAAATAAACAAAACTTTTCAAATCACAAAATCCTCAAAAAGTAAAGAAATGTTGGGTGCCTTATACCTTATAATAACAATCACAAAGTGATTGAGTGGCTGATTAATAACAAAATCATCATACACATTACCAACAAAAACTTGATAACATGGAAACTAATCCTCCTTGATCATCGTGATATGTGAAGAGCACTGAACAACCCAAACATGTAATAGACGCACACAACAGTTACTTGTATCACAACACTAAGTTCCCAAATGTATATATAGGGGATTTACATAGATCTGTTGTTTGTCACTGTGAAGTCTGGGTGTTTGCAAGCTGCAGAAACGTGTGCCGCTCATCTCACTTCTCTGACATCCTGTGATATCCATGGAGAATTCGTTAATCACCAAAATGACCTCCCATAGTTTGTTGCAGCAGCAGTGAAAAGCATCGACTGAGAAATTTTATAAATTCAAATTAAGAGTGGGGTTGTCAAATTCAAATTAAGAGCAGGGTTGTAAAATTCAAACTGGGAATTCAAATAAAATACCATTAATGCTTACAATGTATACTATACTCTTACCCTCGCATTCCCGCGGTCTGCCTCTAGTGATAGCAGTAGAGATACGGAGGAGCTTGCCGGAAATTTCTTAGTCATGTCGCTCATGGGCATATTTAAATTTCCACATAAGAGGTTAATGCCGACGGATGGAGATTGTGAGGAGGCTCATAGGCATATTTGAATTTCCACATAAGAAGTTAACGCTGACGGACAGAGGTTGGAAGGAGGGTGGCAGAGATTGGGAATAAGAATTATCCCCCGGCCAAAAACAGGCCAACACAAAAATAGTTTTCCTCTCTACAAATGTCATCAAATTATAACTTTCTTTACCTTTATATTTAACAGATTAGGATAACTAGCAAGAAATGACCATTACATATTAATGTTTCTATGTACTCTCTTCCACGCTCTTTTCACCAGCGCATGTGAAATAATTATGCCTTAACTAAAATAAAAATCATCTACTTTACAACATATATTTCATGTGACCGCTTTTTTCTCCTCAACTTGCCATTGTCACTAGCAGCAACGCTTTCTTGTGCTTCTCTTTTAATCCCAATGGGATAAAGAAAGTGAACTTGTCTTGCAGGTATAAAGCATTTCTGCTAAGTATAAAATATCGTTCAAAGTCATGGGTTGCATGATACACAACATGACACATCTAAATGTGCAAACCATGGACCTTTTCCCTTTACCCCTATGTCACCCCAAGACAAAAGAAGCAAAAGCCATCTATCTATTTGCAGCATAAATTACTATTTGTGCACATGACGCTGAATTGCAAAAGCAGAAAGCACTGAAGGATGCAACTGTTGGAATTTACGAGTATTCCAAAACAACACAGAGAGAACAAAATCTCTCCTCTTAACACAGAGAACTAATTTAAAATTTTGTTGGACAGAGATGCATAAAAATAAATTCTTTTATTAAACTTAAAAGGCTATTACAAACTGATATTCTTCCTCCTCAGAGGGATTTACAAAAAAAATGAAACTGCTTCGCACGCAATGTTCTCAAATTTTCTCTATGTCTCAAAAATTGCACACACAGTGCTTCAAACTATTCTTCTGCCTTTGCTGGCTTTTTCAAATACATAGTCTGATGCAAAAATGCACATACAATGCTCTCCCTTAAAAATTATGCTCACACAGTCCACTCTAAGTTTCTCCCTTCGGGCATATATATGGCATTGCTACTTATTACAATACACACTGACTTTATACATATTAATCCTAAATCAAAAGACTTAACAAAAAACATGCATCACGACATTTTAAAATAAAACATTAAAACATATGCGAATGCATTTTTCGTGGATTTCAAAAATTTCAAAAAAAAAAATGTTTAATAAAATCATCGCGTCCAACTTCACATGGCTAACTTGACTCTTCAACCATGCGATCACTTTCCTATTGGTTGCTGGTGGAGCCCGCAGCGAATTTAAAAAAAAATCTTCAAGTAGATTTGACAAAGCCTTATCGCACCACGATCTATATGATTTGGTATGCGGGCGGTCCAGGTGATAAAAAAAATGCTTTGTGCATGTGATATGTGATATGAAATATCGGCAATATCGCATCACAGATGAAACAACCTAACTTTGAGGCTGCGACAGAAAACTTTAAAATGTTGTGATGTGCGAGTTTGGAATTCTGTGGTTGGTGGTATTTAATGGCAGTTGGTGCTGTGACTTAAATAGAGGGATGGAGGCTCGGTTCTCACTGCAAACACAGGCCTACAGTTTTGAACAAAACTTTGGACTTGCAGGCTCACTTAAATCAAAAATTAATTTGACGGTTGTGTGCAAGTCAAACCAAAAAATTCTCTCTTTTTCCTGTGTCCTTCTGTCCTTCGGCTCTGCGCTGTTGGATTTAATATTTCAACACTCCCCCTTAAATTCAATTGCTGGGTTCTCTTCCATACCAAAACAATTTCTCAAATAATTAAAACTTTTCTGCCCCAATGGTTTTGTCAAAATGTCAGCAAACTGCTCCTCTGTTCTGCAATGTTGCAAAATAATTTCCCCATTGTTCACTAGCTCTCTAATGTAGTGATACTTGGCATCAATGTGTTTCGTTCTCTTATGAAACACTGAATTCTTTGACAATGCTATTGCTGAGCTATTATCACAATAAATTGTTGTGCCTTTTATCTGTTCATGACACAAACTCCTCAACATTCTCCTCATCCAAACTGCTTGACATGCTACTGCTATAGTTTCCACATACTTTGCCTTTGCTGTAGATAAAGCCACAATTGGTTGTTTCTTAGAAGCCCATGAAATGGCTCCTAAACCCATATGAAAAACATAACCAGAGGTGCTTTTCATGTCATCTATACTTCTAGCCCAATCATTGTTAGTATATCCAATCAATTCAGAATTTTCTAAAGTGGTTTATAAAATACCATATCTCTTTGTTCCTTTCACATACCTCAGAATTCTTTTTGCTGCTTGCCAATGTGCCTCCTTTGGCCTTTCTATGAATCTGGAAATTAAACTCACAGCATGCATAATATCCGGCCTAGTTGCAGTCAAATACATGAGGATGCCAACTATGCTCTTGTACAAACTTGGATCAAAATCCTTGCTGTTGTCCTCTTTCCTGAGATTCAATCCCATCATTGTAGGAGTACTTTCTACCTTACAATCATGCATGTTAAATCTTTCCAAAACTTCATTTACATATTTATTTTGAAAGATAAAAATTTTATTTTCATTTTTCTCTACTTCTATTCCTAAGAAGTGTTTTAGAAATCCCATATTAGTCATCTCAAGTTCATCCTTCATGACTGATTTAAAATTCTCAATGAGGTAGGCATCATTACCTGTAAAGATCACATCATCAACATATAAAACAATAATCAGCATCTTACCATCTTTCTCCTTGATGTATAATGTGGGTTATCCTTCACATTTTTCAAACCCATTTTCCAGTAGATAGGCATCTATCCTATTGTACCATGCTCTTGGTGCTTGTTTCAGCCCATATAGAGCTTTCTTCAATCTGCATGCTTTATGCTCTTGGCCCTTTTTCTCATAGCCTAAAGTTTGTTCAGCACAAACCTCTTCGAATCAATACTCCATTTAGGAATGCTAATTTCACATCCATTTGGTAAACCTTCCACTTGTGTTGTGCTGCTATGGACAACATTGCTCTTACTGTTTCCATTCTTGCAACTGGTGAAAAATTTTCCTCATAATATCTTCCTTGTTGATGCTTGTAGCCTTTGACAATGAGTCTGGTTTTGTGCCTTTCAATCTTACCTTCAACATTGCTTTTGGTTTTATAAACCCATTTCACTCCAATAAATTATTTGCCTTTTGGGAGATCAACCAATTCCCATGTTTTATTTTTATCTATGGAGTTCATTTCTTCATCCATAGCATCTATCCATTTCTTAACTTTTATAGCTTCTTCAAAATAAATAGGATCATCTACATGACAATACAATGCAAATAAAGAGTTCATACCTTCATTTACTGCCTCTTGCTCATAAATATCATTCAAATTACTGAATATGGTTCTTCTTTCACTTGCTGAACTTGTGCTTGTAGAAGCACTCAAATCTGCTCCTTGTGGTGTGCTTGGAGAAGCACTGCTATCACCTCTCAAGGGTGTTCTCATATCTGCTTGTGGTGTCCCTTGTTTTCCTTGTGTTGGTGGAGGTGGTGTTGCTAATGAGGTGTTCCTTTCAGCCATTTCTTCCTCCTCATCATCATGAGACAAATAGCTCTTCACATTGACTGTTTTCTCAATGCTTCCATCCCAAGCTTCTTCTTCAATGAACTGCACATCTCTTCTTATAACAAACTTCTTGGTGGATGGGTTATACAACCTATATCCCTTGGATTCTTCACTGTATCCAATAAATATGCACTTCTCCTCCTACTATCCAACTTCTTCCTTAGCTGATCTAGAATGTGTGCATAAGCCACACAACCAAAAACTCTCATGTGGGTGACACCTTGTTTTATGCCGCTCCATGCTTCTTTCAGAACTCTGTTCATTACTACTTTTGTTGGGCATCTATTCAAGATGTATGTTGCACAATGTAAAGCTTTAGCTCAATACTCATTTGGAAAATGTTTTTCCTTCAGCATACTTCTTACCATGTCCATGATGGTTCTATTTTTCCTTTCAGCAACTCCATTTTTCTGCGGTGTATACCTTGCTGTAAATTGCTTGTGTATGCCATTTTATCTGCAAAAACGCATAAATTATTTTGAGATATACTCTCCTCCTCTATCAATTCTTAAAACTTTTATATGATGCCCACTTTGTTTCTCTACAAGAGCCTTAAAGTGGCAGAATTTCTCAAACACTTCACTTTTATATTTCAAGAAATAAACCCAATTTTTTCTTGTGTAATCATCAATGAAAGTCATCATATAGTGGCCGCTTGCTAGTGATGGTGTTTGCATTGGTCCACACAAATCTGAATGGACAATTTCTAAGGGTGCCTTTTCCCTTATGCTCTTTCGTGATGAAAAGTTTTCTGTGTTGTTTTCCCAAGATGCAGGTTTCACATAGGTTGTCCGGCTTCTCAATCAATGGTAATCCCTTTACCATTCCTTTCCTATGCAACAAATTCAGACCTCTAAAGTTGAGATGTCCAAATCTCAAGTACCATAACCAGTTTTCATCCTTTGCTTCTCTTTGGTAAGTCTCTTGTGTCACTACTGCCATTTCAACTCCTTTCTTCAAATCTTCTCTCATCTTGAGAGGGAACATTCTATTCCTTGTCATCTTCACTTGTGCAATGCATTGCTTGCTTGGTGGTTTATCCATGATGGTGCATACATCATCTTCAAAAAATACATTGTACCCCTTTTGAATGAGTTTTCCATTGCTCAAGAGGTTACACTTCATATCAGGCACATACTATACATCTGATATGGATCTTCCTTCTCTTTTCTTTGTCAGAAAATTCACTCTTCATTTTTCCATGACAGAGACCTTACTGTCTATCCCTAATGTTACTTGAGACTTTAAATTTTCATCCAACATGGAAAACATGGAAATTTTTCTAGTCATATGGTTGCTACATCCTGAATCTAAAAACCATATATCTTCATTCTTTTCTTCAGCCATATTACATGCTAAATTTTTTTTTTCTTTACTGATATTTTATTTGGTAAAATCAGCACTGGGTCTATTACCCATGTCACTCTCTTTCTTCCTACATTCGTTGGCATAATGGCCATACTTTTACAGTAATGACATTGGACTTGGGATTTATCATACCTTTGTCCATGCGCTTGATTTTGTCCACCTTGCTGGCTGTTGCCTTGGCCTTGGTTCTGATTTTGGTTGCTGCCCCTTCCACTTGTATTTGCAGGGCTATTTCTTCCTCCTCGATTTTGGCTTTTGCCTCTTCCTTTTCCTCTGTAGTTTCCTCTGCCTTGACCTCTTCCTCTTCTAAAGGACATTTGGGTCTTGAAGACATGCTCCAAAGATGAGTTTGTTGTTCTTCCCAATCTTTCTTCATGTGTCATCAATGATGCATGAATCTCATCAGCTGTAAACTTTGAGAGATCCTTTGTCTCTTCAATGGTTGTGACTATCACATCAAACCTTGAGGGTAAGCTCCTCAATACTTTCTCCACTATCCTTATTTCTTCAAGTGTCTCTCCATGAGACCTTATCTGGGTAACCAACCCAATCACATGTGTAAAGAATGAGTCTATTTTATCATACTCTTTCATATAGAGAGTTTCAAAGTCTCTCCTTAGCAATTTTAGCTTTGTTGTCTACACCTTATCCATAACTTGATAGGCATTCTGGAGGGTATCCCATGCATCCTTGGACCTCTTAGCTACTGCTATCCTTGGAAACACACTTTCATGCACTACTTGATAGAGATAGAAGAGGGCTTTTCAGTCCTTCTTCCTATTTCTCTTCAACAAATCCTTTTCTACCTGTGTTAAGGCATTAAAAGCATTTTCATCTGCTAGTTCTTCAAAACCATCTTCAACAAACTCCCATAAATCCTGAGAGGCAAACAGGGCTCTCATGGTGATTGCCCAATATTCATAGTTCTTCCCATTGAACTGTGGGAGTTGAATATTTCCAATACTCATACTTGTGCTGGCTCCTGCCATGGTTAGCTCACTGAACTATGCTTTAAAATTGACTGTGATTTTAAAGAAACTGTCTCACTACTTAAGAGACAAACTCTGTCTTCAAAAAGACTTCTCCGGACTGCACTTTTTAAACACAAAACAAAAACTCTGTTTTTGTAAAATACCTAGACTTTTGCTAAGCCTTCACACTGCTGGAGAACTGCTTCAACAAATCCTTCCTTCAGCTTCTTTGACAATCCTTCAAAGAGCCGAGACTAGCTCTGATACCATGTTGGAATTTATGAGTAATCCAAAACAACAAAGAGAGAACAAAATCTCTCCTCTTAACACAGAGAACTAATTTAAAATTTTGCTGGATAGAGATGCATAAATTTTATTAAACTTAAAAGGATATTACAAATTGATATTCTTCCTCCTCAGAGGGATTTACAAAAAAATGAAACTTCTTCACACGCAACGTTCTCAAATTTCCTCTCTGTCTCAAAAATTGCACAGACAGTGCTTCACACTATTCTTCTGCCTCTACTGGCTTTTTTAAATAGATAGTCTTATGCAAAAACGCACATACAATGTTCTCTCTTAAAAATTATGCTCACACAGTACACTCTAAGTTTTTGCCTTCGAGCATATATATGGCATTGCTACTTATAACAATACACACTAAATTTATATATATTAATCCTAAATCAAAAGACTTAACAAAAAACATGCGTCGTGACATTTTAAAATAAAACATTAAAACATATGCGAATGCATTTTTTGCAGATTTCAAAAACTTCAAACAAAAAAATGTTTAATAAAATCATCGCGTTCAACTTCACATGGTTGACTTGACTCTTCAACCATGCGATCGCTTTCCTATTGGTTGCTGGTGGAGCCCGCGGCGGATTTCAAAAAAAATCTTCAAACAGATTTGACAAAGCCTTATCGCATCACAATCTATATGATTTGGTCTGCGAGCGGTCTGGGGGATAAACTAAATACTTTGTGCATGCGATATGCGATATGATATATCGGCAATATCGCATCGCAAATGAAACAACATAACTTTGTGGCTGCAGTGGAAAACTTTAAAATGTTGTGATGTGCGAGTTCGACATTCTGTGGTTGGTGGTATTTAATGGCGATTGGTGTTGTGACTTAAATAGAGGGATGGTGGCTTGGTTCTCACTACAAACACAAGCGTACGGTTTTGAACAAAAGTTTGGACTTGCAGGCTCACTTAAATCAGAAATTAATTTCACAGTTGTGTGCAAGTGAAACCAAAAAATTCTCTGTTGTTCCCGCGTCCTTCTGTCCTTTGGCTTTGCGCTGTTGGATTTAATATTTCAACAACAACAGATTTGTTAAGAAAATAAAACAATAGATAACTAAAATTTGGCTAAAATGCAAGCAAATTGCAGTAGACTTAACAAATAAAAGTGTCTACAAAATAAAAACAATCTCGCATGAAAGATGTAATCCCACTCCCTAGCGTTATTTTGCACCTCTCTGTGCAAATAACTCATAAACTAATAATAGAATAAAGAACTCATAAAATAAAATTGAGTTTTATAGAAATTTTTTCAAATCAAATAACTTATAAAATTCTCATTAAAAAGCCTATATTTGTCAAAGATATTGAACCACCATTAAATAAAAACATAATTTGTCTACAGTGTTCAAAATTAAATTTTGCAAAAAACTTATTAGTCAGGGCCATCTCAGCCACTTCCACGAGCTGAACCAGCTTATAATATGATTAGAATTTTGTATACCTATAATGTTCTAAATCACCAATTTTCATATAAAAACTATTTTAAAAAATTATCCCTTTTTAGATTTGTATCTAAATTAGTATTTAAATAATGTGTTAATTAAGTTTATTTATTTATTTATTTATAGAATTGAAGTAGTTGAATTTATAAATAAACTTTGATGATGGAAATTTTCTTAAACTATCTTTTAGATAGAATTTTTATATCAATTTTGTAATTTTAGACGAATATAATTAAAAAACAAAAAAAATAAAACCAATAATACAAAATCTAAAATCACAAGTCAAAAAGTTTAAATAACTTTAATAAAAATGAAAATGCCAAAACTTTCACTTTGAATTAATTTTGAATAATCCATAAACTACTATACCCACATACAAACGTGTCATTGATAAAATTATAACTTCAGAAAATCGATTAAATCGAAATTAAAATAGTAGAACCCTAAATTGTTGAATATTCCACATTTAACTTACTTTTCAGGTAACAAATACTTTAAGATACCGGTAGATAAACGTGCACGTATAAAGATTGAATTTTAAGTAAATCTTATCCTTCGCTCCTGCTCATAAATAGAGATTTAGGGGAAGGTCGAATGTCTCCTCGGTTTCCATGTTACTTAGATTTTCAAAAGTCAAGACTGTCATATGTGTGGTTACAGTTGGTTATGGACTGGTTCAAAAAATTACGGATATTTGTGCCTGCGTTGAAAGCTGAAACAGTCTGCTAATTGGAACGTTCGTAAATTAATAGTGGAATTGCAGACTACAGGAATTTTTGACCGCGTGACAGTTGGCAATAGAACCTTGACAGAGCCAGTGCGTTGACATTCAAACAATAGTGGAATTGCAACTACAGGAATTTTTGACCGCGTGACAGTTGGCAATAGAACCTTCAGAGAGCCAGCGCGTTGACATTCACAATTGTGCAGCGAGACAGACTATATATTCATAGACGCTAAGCTTCAATTATGTGAGTTCAAGAATAGCTCAGGTCGATATTCAAGCCTTAGATCGTCTCCTTATTTAATAACTGATATCTTGTCGATTTGAAGAACTGGTTATCTCGCTGTATTGATAGCGACGTTACGATGTTAAGCTTCAATAACTCAGCAAAACATTGTTTGGAGGTGGAGGTGCCTTCATACTTCAGGTGCTCCATATCCATGGATCTTATGAGAGACCCGGTAACCATTTCCACGGGTTTGACGTACGATCGGGAAAGCATAGAGCACTGGATTTTTTCGTGCAACAAGAAAACATGTCCTGCTACCATGCAACAACTGGAGAGCTTCGATTTAATCCCCAACCACACGCTGCGTCGCCTCATTAAAGGATGGTGCGTTGCAAACAGCTCCAAGGGCGTAGAGCAAATCACCACACCCCGGCCGCGCGTCGACTCTCATCAAATCTCCATGTTACTTCAAGCGGCACTCACATCTCCAGCACTCCAAGGCATGAGTGCATTGAAGAAACTGCGGTCCATTGCGCGGGAGAGCGATATAAACAGACGGTGTATGACGGCGGCAGGTTCGAGTATTGTTCTTGCATCTCCATGGCCTTGGTCTTGCATAAGGGAAACACTGAAGCTAGACTTCACGCTGCCGTTTTATTGCAGAAAGTTTCCACCTGGATATCTGATTGGGAATTTATCGGCCGGGAAAAGATTGATATTTTCCAAGGTCTCCTATAAATCATAACGGGTGAATCCTGTCATCAGGCAATCACTGCAGCCTTTGTTGTCCTCGTAGCAATATGTAAAATGTCCAGAAAGAACAGATTAAAGGCAATAGAGGCAGGCGCCGTATTTTGTCTCATTGAATTACTTCCAGAGGCCGAGAAGCCCAAGTGTGAAAAGATGTTAGAACTGTTGGACATGCTAGTGGACTATGCAGAAGGAAGGGCTGCCATGGCTGATCACGCGATGGGTATTGCTGTGGTCTCTAAGAAGATTATTAGGGTTTCACAAATTGCCACTGAGAAAGCAGTTCGAATCCTTTGGTCGGTTTGCATATATTCTTCAACTGCGTCGATTCTTCGGGAGATGCTTCAGTGTGGAGCTGTTTCTAAACTGTGCATGCTTCAACAACTAAGTTGCACAGACAAAACGAAGCGGAAGGCGAAGGAGGTATTGAAATTGCATACAAATACTTTTAGAGCCTCCCCTTGTCTTCCGTACCTAATGAGAACTATCATGCACAGTTTCTGATAACACCACGCAATTAAACAAAAAGATGGATTGAAAAAAGAAGGCAGGTTCCTTGTTATGTCATTTTTATTGAGTGGGTGGGACTTTAATAGTTCTAGTTTTAAAAAAATAAGAGAAACTTGGCCGGCCCATACGGGTTCGATGCGTATGAGCATCGTTATTGTTATCATCATGTATATAGGCATACATTTTATTGTTATCATCATGTATATAGGCATACATTTTATTTCAAAGGGGAAGAGTGAAAGATTAAATACAATGGATATATCAAATAGTAATGATCTTTTTGGGAGATATTTGATTATTATGAGATTACTCATGAATAATATCATTAGCAAACAAAGTTGCTTAAAAGATAAGTGGAGTTTGATATCTATTTACATTATGAAAAATCAGTAATCATGATATTTTGACATTATTATTAAATTACACATAATTTATTTATCCTAAACTATTTCTAAAGTATGAAATGTTTCTAAATACGCTTTAATTGGTCTACCATAGGTATGTATTAATAAGTTAATTATAGTGATTGGATTATTGAATGCACAACCTGAAGGCATGAAGGCCTGTTATCTAGGATCTTTTCTCACACCTTTGAAAACACCACCTATATTTAGTACTTCAAATTGCTAGTAGGATTAATCATTTATTATGGTGATTTTGAAAAGACGTATATGTATATAATTAAGAAATGAAATATCATTATTTCATGAATGGTTGATTTTTTTTCATCACTAATTGGTTTTTAACAAAGGGGTTTATATTTCTGAGCCAATGATTTACCACAATCTTAAATTAGATCTAACATGGAATTTCTTCTACACAATAACTTTGAATTAAAGTTTATGCTAACACATTTCTCACACACATTTCTATATTCATACAAATGGAAATGAAATAATACATTGGAATTAATTTTTGAAAATGATAAAAAAAGGTAGAACTTGATTTTATTGGTTGTAAGGAGACTCAAACAACTCTTGGGAAGAAGGAAGTTGCATAACTCAAAAAAAAGGGAATTTTCTTACCTAGACCAATTCCACACCAATTCCAAAGCCAATAAAAGGAAAATATAACGATTCCATGGACATGAAAAGCATTCAAGTGATAATAAAATGAATATCTAATAAAATAATTAACATGAAGTTGAGTGTTATATAGAAGGCTATTCAAACCAAATAACTTATAGAATTTTCATTAAAAGGCTTATACCTATCAAAGATATTGAACCACCATAAAAAATCATAATAAATGATTTAGAAGGAGTTTCCATGCCTAATTATTCTAGTTACCATTAGGCCAATCACTCTTCGAAAATCTGGGCCATGGTGGATTAACACTAATTATTTAATGGAAAATATGCATGTATACAATCATGGAATAGAGTGCACAATTAGAAGCATACTCCAAAGAAGAATATCAATAGCACACTCTTGAAAATTTAACTAATTCTGGCCTTCATAATGAAATTCAAATGTAGTATTAGTGTATTTATATTCATTCATTATTATTATTTTATTTCTAGTCGAAGAATGTTCTTCAAGCTTATAGGGCTTATTGAGTCAAAATGGAAATTCATTATAAGTCAAATACATTTAATTGCTTGAAAGTCCCATTTGGAATTTTTTAATGAAAAAGAAAAATATTTTTTATTGAGTAAAAAAGGGTCAATTTTTCATCCACGAGACCAGGTCGACTCTCCTCGACAAGTTGGCCAATAGAGGCAGTTATTCGACCTACTGGAAATATTTAAATTCAAGGAGTTTGACCTCATTCACTCTCTCATTATCCACACTGATATGTGTGCCAAGAGAATAAGAAAAAGAAACAAAGACAAAGGAGAGAGGAGGTGGTCAGAGGAGAGAGAAGACGAATTTATTTTTGCCTTATTTATGCTCACACGTGAATTTTTATAAGGTATTGTAGGCTTGAAATTTCGGTGGGGGAGGGTGGGGGATTACACGGGCTGGAATTTTAGGGTGGCCTAAATTTCAAGAATTGATCAGATTTTAGAAGTTTGACCAGTGTTGATTTTTATTCACTTTGACTTATTGAAGAGACTTGGAGGAGGGATGACTTGGGGTCTTTGTGGCAGTCTTGGTTTTGATCTTGGGTATTAGATATCTTAGTTTTATCTAATTCTATGAGAAGGGGATTTTTGGGGTTTCCCCCTTGTGGGGGTTTTCCATGTCTTGGAGCCTAATTTCTTGTGTTCTTTATCTTCTGTGATATTCATGTTTTGTACAAAGATAACATAGATTTAATAAGCCAACAAACGGTCACAAATAATTATCAAGTTAAGAGAAACCTACACTAGTATACTAGCATCTTGGTTTCTCAACATGGTATCTGAGCTAAGGTGAAAGAAAGACAATCTGAATATCACATTATGTTGGAATATTTGAAGACAAACCTATCAAAATAATAAAAAATAAGACTTGGAGGCAATAGAACTTTTATGAAAACCCTAACTAGGCTAAGAAGTCAGAGAAATATTCCATTATGCAGAGAAATAAGATCAGATTTCTAAGGATTAAATTAAGACTACAAGGAGGATAATATGCCAAAAATACAAGACAAGGTTCATATAACTTCAAGCTATGGGCATTTTGAATATTTGTAACATATGTGTTCTGTGGAATACAAATTTTATTAGCACCCTCTATTATCTGAATTTTTTGTGACATCATATTTATGTGGCATATGAGTTATTGTAACAACATATTTTTTTGTGGATCTAAACTATTATATTTTATGTACTTCATATGGACCCGTGGTAATCAGTTCCTAAGAAAAATGAAATACCTAAGACACCTATATTTTGAAGATACCTAGAATCTCTTGAATCCGAGGATGTATATGACTAAGAACTAAGAAAAGTCTGAGGAATTACATGATCTATGGAATATCATATCTATGGAACCTTATGTGGATATGACCATAATTATTTACAAGTTCAGTAATCTGAAGTTCTGTATCCAAATTTTGTTGTGTAATATAGGAACCTCTCTATGACATCCACATATATATGAGTTTTATCCATGGTGGAATCCAAGTATACTGGGAGACATCTTAGTTTTCTATGATAAGGCATCTGAAATTTGTGAGGAGGACTATGTGAAGCTACAAAAATACTGTCATCTTTGTATACTACCATGTTCGTTGAACAAGGCATTCCATAGAAACATGGAACTTCTATAAACATTTAATTTTAATTACTCCATTTTTATCCAAGACAAACGAAGTTGAAGGATGATTGAATCCCTCACTCAAGAAGATTAAAAGGTTGAAGCTTACACTTGACATTCTGTAAGGTTTGTACGAATCTACTGTGGTACTGTATGAAAAATATTCAAAACACATTGGGCTATCCTATGTAAAAAATATTAGCATGCGAGCTACAGAAGAATGGCTACAAACTTCTGTAACATTGTAATAAATTTAAAAACTATTTGTGATTATATACCGGAGGAATCAAGGACGAAATGAATATCTAATGCTCATTATGTGGGATGTGATCTATATTTAACAGAACCATAACCATAATTTAGAAGTATAGAATTTGTATGAGGAAATCTATTATCTCTGTTATGATGCAAGCCAAAGAGGGGACATTTGGAGAAGATTAATATTTTAACATGAGCTATAGGAACAAGAATTCACATGACATCCGAGCCTTCTACAACATTTCTTCTGAGGCACTCAAAGGAACTCAAAAGATGAAGAGTATAAAATACAAGGAACGATTAATTCATGATATATGGATCACATTTATTCGAAGGCCATATATCTATTGTAATTTGAATCCGATTTATCTATTATAATCTGAAGCTGATTTTGCTGAAGGAAAAACCTACAATTCTTTCAATTTTTTTTTTAAGACTACCTTGATGGACCTGAAGTGAATGGTGTTTAGTGGAAGGAACCATAACTATGTAAAACATCTCTAGAGGAAAATAATATTCGTTACAAGATATGTAAAGTATTTATGAATCAC
Source organism: Pinus albicaulis (assembly GCA_034641835.2). Classification (NCBI taxonomy): domain Eukaryota; kingdom Viridiplantae; phylum Streptophyta; class Pinopsida; order Pinales; family Pinaceae; genus Pinus; species Pinus albicaulis. Next base: position 69,831 of record JAXQQM020072497.1, on the reverse strand, counting down.
AAGTATGAGAAGAAACTATGTTATCTCCCTTCCAATATATAAAATAAAGATCTACTACGTCAATGAAGTTGGCCTATGAAGCCCAAACATAGCTAATAGTCCAACAAAATTTCTATGGTTTGTGTGATAATTGAAGGATTGAGTCACCTTTTGTAACATGAAAATTGAAGATAATTCAATGGATCATATCTTTGTTACAAAAGATAAGGTGAGTTCAAAAGAGGTATGTAATATTATTGTTCATTTCAAAATTTATATTTTTTCTAGATCATAATGAACTCACATGAGGAACTAGTTAATGATCTTATGCTATTTTGAACGCTAGTGTCATATCATAAAAGATATATATCTAGATATGTTAGATTTTGTTGATAGAATATTTTAAGTCTTTACCTACATATAAGAACTAGGTTTTTATGTTCAAGGAATGAAATATTTGGTGTAGAAGGCTTTTAAATAATGTCTCTAGGGTTTTGTAACTAATTCATAACATGATTGTAGAATTTTCATTTCAAAAAATGGAAGATATTGAAGAATTTCGAGAATATAGGGTTTTTAAACCCTAGAAAAGTTTGAATTCGAAAATTGTAGGAAAAGAAACCCTAACTAATTGTTTCCATTGTAAAAGGAAAACATAGCTCTTGAAATTTGTAGAAATGACATCATGCTGATGTGAGGACAAGATTGATGAAAAGGTCCAAGATTATGAGGGAGATGCCTCTCCTCAAAAGGATAAGTATTCCATACCTACTTTATTTAATTATCACTATTGCTATTTTGTCTATGCACATTGCCTTTTGTTCTTTAATATTCTTCTAACAAAGATTTTAGGTCAAGAAAATATCTATATACGTTTGAATAAAATATAGAAGAATTGAAAGAATGTGGCAAAGCATGTAAAAAAGAAGAAAGTAGTTTCAAGTATGCATCAAAATAAGTCAATTAGAGTGTAACATGAAAGAAAAATGAGAATACATCTACCTATATCATCTAAAAAGAGAAAGATGTTAGATCCTAAATAGATACAATAATACTTGATGATTGGCATAAAATCCAATGAAGTTTGTGATAAAAAAGAGAAGATGGCAAATCAATGACAAGATCCTTTGGCATGAAGTTGAAGAGTTCTAATATCATTTTGCTGATAAATGACTAGTTTGATCCAGGAACACATTGAATGATAGTACTGATGTAGATAAATACACTAGTGATGATTGGAAGCTAATATAATTTCTTGGAAAAGCGTGAAAGAGAAATTTTTTTATGAGTAAGGAAGACATAAAGGCTTTTGGAATGAGTTTTGAGGAAATTTGGCTCCATAATATGTTCTATTAACTACTTGATGACATGTTAAATCTACGAAAGGATTGAAAAATATATAGGAAGGTCGAAGCTCATTATAATGTGATGTATATAGCAGCCTAGTAGCCACAATAGATATCCATGGACAAACATATATTTTATTCTTTGATGAGTACTCTTGAGACAAGCTCAAGCTTGTGGTCATTCCTCCCTATTTGAGTGGGAGTGAGGATATCCTCCCTTGTTGACAGGGAATGAGGGTAGAAATTGTATTTCCCATGTGTCATGCACTAGGGACATGGCTAGTATTTGTAAGCCTAGTGAAGGCAGTGGTAAGGTGAATGGTGGATTGGATAAGCATCTGGGACTAATATACTTTGAGGATTTGTATCCAAGATAATAATAGTCCTGATGACTAATATTATTTGAGGATAGGGTATCCAAGTTAAGAATAATCCTGTGAGGACATACCTGGTGAACATCTAGACTAAGTATCTGCCTAGAGAGGCAATGGGTGTCCAAATTTGTTCCTCCTCACATCATGCTCTGATCTAGTGGAGAGATAGACCATGTTATTCAAGGCCTTCTATGTTTGGAAATGTTAGTTATGTTGATGCTTATAAAATTGAATCCCTTCTTATGTGAGTATTTCAATTTTAGAGTATTGTGATGTTTCATTGTGAATACCTCACTAGTTAAGACAAAGTTTTGAAAATGTAACGAGTGTGAGTCTTTATAATGAAATTCAGATGTACTATTAACGTCTTTATATTCATTAATTATTACTATTTTATCTCTAGTCAAATCATATTCTTAATGCTTATACAATTTATTGAGTCAAAAATAAAATTCATTATGACTCAAACAATTGAAATTGAGTCAAAGTCCCATTTGGATTGTTGTGAAAAAAAAAAAAGAATTTTATTGAGTGAAAAAAGGTCAAATTTTCATCCACAAGACCAAGTCGACCCTCTTGGACAAGTTGGACTAAAGAGGAAGTTATTAGATATGTTGGACATGTATAAATACAAGGAGTTTGACCTCATTCACCCACTCTTTTTCCACATCAATTTCTGTGCGAAGATAAGGAGAAAAACTAGTGAAGTGAAAGGAGAGAGAAGACGAATTAATTTTTTTCCCAGTTGTGCTCACACGTGAAAATTTGTCTAAGGTATTGCAGGCTCAAAATTTCAGGGGGCTGAAATTAAAAGGGCTGAAATTTTAGGGAGGTTGAAATTTCAGGAATTGACCATATTTCATAAATTTGACCAACGTTGAATTTTATTGACTTGTACTTGTTGAAGAGACTTAGAGGAGGGTTGGCTTGGGGTCTTTGTGGCAGTCTTGGTTTTGGACTTGGGTATTGGATATCTCACTCTATTTTGATTCTATAAGAAAAGTATTTTTTGGGTTTTCCCCCTTGTGGGCTTTTGCCCTAGCTTTGAACCTAATTTTTTGTGTTCTTTGTCACTTTTGATCCTCATGCTTTGTACATTTTGGTAATTACACGATGAATAGAGCATAAGTTTAATAAGAAGCCAACAAAAATTCACAAGTAATTATTAACTTAAGAGAAACCTACTGTAATATACTAGCACTTTGGTTTCTCAATACACACCAATGAAACATCCATGGTGATATGGGATGTGTTTTCTATTTGCGATTTGCTTGAGGATGATGGAATTTTTATAAGAAGGATTATTAGTTCAAACTAACAATACATATCTATTCTCCAACAACAAAAAATTACCTCCAAAACAAAAAACACAAGGAAGACATGGACTATGAATATCATTACTAGAAATTTCGTAGGGATATTTGATGTGCATAAGACTTAAATTGGTAATTTGAACTCTATGGAATACGACAACATAGAATATATTAAGAAAATAAAAGTGAATATATTAATACTTGAAATTTCTAAGATTTCATAACAACATAATTTGTTAATGAATTCTTTGAAAAAGGAGGAAGTCCATTCCTCAAACATGGCCAAAATTGATAATAAAAAGAATAGGTAGTAACACATGAAAAGAAATGGTTAATTTCATGTTGGCATATCGAGTGGTGTAGCTATAAAAATGCACACATACGTCTATTTGAAATGTAAGGAAAACTGAGGGAGTATATATTTCCAAACCTTAAAGTAAAATTATATTAAATCAAATCATTGTCCCATATGTTACATTTCGTGTAGAAATGATACCTTATATAATAATATGTCACCAAAATAGGTAATCAAAAATTGGACAATTTGTTCAACCATATCCATAATCGTGTTCAATAATATTTCTTAAATATTCCATGAATATTTCAACCAAATATTCACCACTATATTCCCCCATTTCTCCCCATCTCAATTCATATGTAAACATTGTATAGCTAGCCTACATGATTACATTAACCCATTATATTATTTATAAATTATTCATTACCATAACTAGGAGTTAACCTCATACACTCTTTTCTCTTTTTCACCCAGTCACTGAAAGACATAAACATTTTTCATGTCCATATCAAAGAATAACCATCCACTAGAATACATGGGTTTCTAGTCATTGTATATGTTGGTTCTCTATGAGAATATTTCTTGTACATGGTCCATCAACCACTCTTCCATCACTAGTTTTCATACCTATACCTTGTATCCCCCTTGCATAATGAAAAGCACCCTCATTCTACTTAGGCTAAGTTTTTTGCTTACCCATAATGATGCTTTTCATTCTCTCACATCAAAATCCAAGGGAAAAAAATAATTCATGGACTCACTTATTTCAACTATTACCTCACAAACATTTATCTCATAACTTGTTTTGCTCCATCACCTCCTCAAAAAAATCCCCTTTTCCACGACTTGTAATATTTTGACTACCTTTTCATTAATATCTCCATTTCTTCCAATTTTGGATTTCCTCAAATCAATGGTTCTACCCACTTTAGGGCTTATCCTTCTAACCCATTATATCTCCATCTTCTTAAGTGAGTTCCTTTTCATGACAGAGGTTATGGGTTTCCAATGAGCCTTCATTACATTAATATATTCAGTTGTTGATGAACCATCAATTGGAAAGTGATTTTTAGAGTACCACAAAATTTTGAATAGGGGTATGTTGATAAGGATGAATGGACCAACAATAGTCATAAGTAGTTCTTTCCTATGTGGGGTCCAAAGTAGACCTCACACTATTTGGGATAAGATACCTATCAAAGATTTGAATTGCAACCATGCATGTTGTAACATCCCTCCAGGAGACACATTTACTTACCTAATTATTTTTTTACGTATATTTAAAGGTAATAAGCATGAAAAAACTCTTGATAGCTACAATTTTTTTTGATTTTTTCCACTAATAATTATGTAATTATGATTATGTTTTCCTTTCCACAACATATTTACACAGAGCATTCAGTCCTGAGACACAATATTTTTATTTTTTCTAGCAACATTGTATTAGCTTCCACCATTTACACATGTGTTGACCATGCTCGACCTGCCAACATTCAAGGGGGTATCCCCCATATGCGGTTCCAACTAGACCTCACAACATTTGGGATAGGAGCCCCATCTACAATACGATGTGACTACCATCTACTTAAGGATTTTCCTTCGCTTTAGTTATTAGCAATAGAGAGAATCACATAGGTTAGTTTTAAAGTAAGCAACTGTGCATGGTGAATGTTTAGTTGCAAGTGCATCAAGGTTCTTATATCGCAGAGGGGAAAGAAAGTGAGCCTTAAGGAGAGAGGTAATAGTTGCACCTTAATAGAAACACATACAAACAAGAATGTTTAGTCTAACATCAAACAAAATAGTCCACATGAACATGAAAAAGGTTATAAAAATTTCAACACATTCTCAATAGAATAATCACTAAAGGGTAAAAATTCGAAGGTGGGTTAAACTTTTGTGAGAATTGGGGGTGGAAATATCATTTTTCCAACATTTCGGCAAAAGTTTCGAAATTAGTTTAGCCAAACTAATTTTGTCGTTTACATTGACGACATATTGAAAATGTGGGCAAACATATTTTTGGCCACATATGGGAAAACCAAAAACCAAAGTTTGTCTGAACTAATAGTCCGACAGAACTTTTAAAATAATTCAGCCTGACTTATTCTTATAAATATACTCGCCCGCAAACCTTGAGGGGTTTCAGGCTTATTACCGTTGTTGTATCTATGTCATCTAGCTGTCTCGCATCTTTGTTTCTTTTTTGCTATGTCATATGTTTGTTTTGTTTTCTGTTTGCTGTGCCATATTTTTTCTGTTGTAGGGGATTGGTGTTGCACATGGGCGAGGAGGTGAGAAAGTTGTTGCTTTGGTTTATTTTTTAGTGAATTTTTTTTGTTGGTTGATTTTATTGCTCTATTTTTTGTTCTCATGTAATTTGTAATCTGCATCCTCCGAAACGTCCTCGGTGATCTCTTGCCCCGTCTTCTCATTGCGGCCTCATCATCTTGTCATCTCCGAATTTCCAGGTAGACGAGAATCCTCCTATGCGTCGCCTTGACCTCTGTTTTAAGAAAGGAAAAAAAACACTCCTTAAAATTGAAATTAAAAACTTTCAACTTATTAAAATGACATAATATTCTGAAATACAAGCTATATTTAACAAAAAAAAGAAAAAAAAATCCAAGCTATATATATAAACCAATAGTGAAATAGGAAAGCCAATAATCCATTATGCATGTCGTGCATTTCTTCTAAATTGTCCTTTACAATATTGACACAATTTTGGCCTTGCTTAATGTTTGTAATTGTGATGATTATCAGCTCTAAATATTCATCAATTTGTGGAAACATCTATTTTAGTCATTCTAGTTATCTCCGATCATTTTGGCTTTTTCCCTCTATTTGAAGATTAATGTGCTGAAAGAAAACAAGAAGCGAAATTAATAGGTATGCTGTCAGGCAACCCTATCTGTAATTTTGAATCATGTATAAAATACCGATAGTACACTAGAAATTATCAGATTTCATAATTCTTTAACAATGCAATGCCAAGAGCTTCTAATACCTTCTAAGTGCAAGATTTTGAAACAAATTCCTTCCTCTAAAAGTGAGGTTTCTTTCCATGGAAATCTTCTAGAGATTCCAAGGTTATTTGTCTCTAGATGTACCTACTCTTCAATTTTTGTCCAAGCAACATACAGTAGCTTTGTCATCCTCCATAGAATAAGCCACATGGTAAATTCACTGTCTTCATATAAATGAAACACGATATTCTAATCGGTGGAGTTCATCTTAGTTATGTCCTTCCAACATCTGACATGGCTGTAAATTGCCCATCATGCCCAAGGATATTAAGAAATATAAACAATAAAAAAGTTTTTACCAAATCATATAGGAACTTAGGAATACTTGCAACATTATCCTGTAGATATCTAGCTTCAACAGAATCAAGAATATGCTATCTTATTTATGGAACATTCAGTACTTTATGATAATTCCTCTTAATCCTGTGTCTAAATGGCATGATTCTTAATATCCTCTTTGGTTTCATTAGAAGCCCCATGGCATTGGTCCAAGCTATATGATTATCAATTTTCTTTGATAATCATCACATTCCTTGGCACTTACAATATTTTGGGTTTTGTTAATACTTTTTTAAGTCACTTCATCATTGGAAACAAGTTCAAATCTTTTTGCAAGGATCAATAAATACTCAACAATGATTTGTTGCAAGAAGCACTTCCCGTGCCATCATTTCATTATCTCCTAACCAAATCAGTTACATTCTAATATTAGACCAATGGTTCCACAATCATTGTATTACAACTATTAAACAAAATAAATCAATCCTCTTAACAATTTAAGGGATTTTTTTTCTTCATGTAGGCATTAATTGTTTATTTGCTAGATGGCCAAGCACCATAATTAGGGGGATTTTCTCAACTTCTTGTTGTGAATGTTTATATTTATTTAATTAGTTTGTGTTACAAGCACTTGTTTCAAATAATTATAGCAGTTTCTTATGCTTGCAAATTTACTATAAATACCACAAATGAATGTGGAGATACATCAACCTTTATGTATTGAATCCCTATGTTATATGAAACACAACTAAAATACAGTGAGAAAAAACTAAGAGCAACATTAATATATAAACAACAACTGGTATGGTTAAATGCTAATACTAGGAAACAAAAGAAGCATTAGGCATTTCTCAATCTTCCCCAAATTTGTTATTTCATTTCAAGCTAATTTTCTAGACTGGTAGAGCTTATTATACATACGAGCTTATTGATTTAAAATTTAATAAAATGTGTGAGATGTATATATCTTGACAACTTTATTTAATTTTATTTACCAATTTTGTGATACTACAAAAAGGACAACAGATTAGTAATGGTGAGAAGTTACAAAAGTATTGGTAAGGTTGATCAAGCATGATACCTATATGTAGAGTAGAGTTGTATGTGTGACTTTTGACATAACTTCATCAACCATTACCACTGGTTGTTTATCATTTAATGAATTTGGAGGAATGATGTTAATAGGAATGATTGATAGAAATGGTTTATTCGAGTAATGAAGACCCTTAGCTTCTTACCATAATGCTACTATAGGTTTATGTTGATGCTAGAACTATTTTTTATTAATGTACCTAAATTTACACCTTCCATGATGCTTCTTGTCTTGTAAAATGTTAAAGGTGAAGTGTTTTATGATGTAATGGACATTAATAATCTAGATTATGTACAGTGATATGATGATAGTGAAGGTTGATGTTCAAGTTGTAAATTTCTTGTACATATCAAGGATGAATGAGAGTACAAGCCAAAAATGACATTATTATAAATTATTAGACAATATGTTAGGTGCTAAATCATACTTCTTATTAAGGATATAACCAGTGCAAGTTGAAAATTCTTTCTTAATGTTATTAACCTATTTATAGATGTCAAAGTAAAGCTTTCGAGATGTGATTTCTCCCATAAACCTTAAGGCAAACTAAACTTTAAGGAAAACCATGTACATGCAATTTCTCCTGCAAACTCATCAAGGTGTGACTTTTAACATAACTTCATCAACCACTAACACTAGTTGTTTTAGTAAGTGCATAAAATAGTTTTGCAAACCATGTACATGTAATTTCTCCCACAAACTCATCAAGTTATGACTTTTGACATAACTTCATCAACCACTACCACTAGTTGTTTTAGTAAGTGCAAACCACTACCACTTTAAGTCAAACCATGTACATGTGTCATTTCTCCCATACATGTATCATTTCTCCCATTAAAATTTAGGCAAACTTTAAGGCATGCGTCATTTGTATGTCATTTCTCTATCATTTCAATGTAATTTCTCCCATAAACTATAAGGCAATGTCATTTATCCCATAAACTATATGGAAAACTTTAAGGCAAACCATGCACATGTCATTTCTCCCTTAAACTCTAGGCAAGTCAAACTTTAAGGCATGTCATTTATAGATGTGATTTCTCCCATAAACCTTAAGGAAAACTTTAAGGAAAACCATGCACATGCCATTTCTCCCACAAACTCAAGGCTTTCTCCCATTAATTCAAGGAAAAATTTAAGGCCTAAAAACTGAACCTAAAGTGGTTGAACTTCCATAGGATTTTAGTTTGTCTGTTGAGTTTTAACTTCTACAAGTTCTAAAGGCAGAGTATATAAAGGGCCAGGTAGCCTCTGGATCTCACCCTTTATCAAAGGTGACATATGCAGTAAACTCCCCTACAGTCAATCTCTAAAAAAGATCTAACTAGAAGTTCCTCATACTATCAATTTCTGTAAATGCCATTTCTCCCATAAAATTTAAGGCATTTGCTAGTGTTTTTGGAACCATGTAAATGTTATCTCTATGTCATTTCTCCCATAAACTTTAAGGCGAAATTTAAGCCAAACCATGTACATACATGGCATTTCTCCCATTTCTCCCATAAATTTTAGTAAGTGCATAAAATCATTTTGCAAACGATGTAGATGTCATTTATCCCACACACTTTAAGGAAAATCATGTACATGTGTCATTTCTCCCATACATTTTTCATTTTAGGAAAAATTTAAGGCATGTGTAATTTCTATGTCATTTCTCCCTTAAACTATAAGGCAATGTAATTTCTCCCATAAACTATAAGGAAAACTTTAAGGCAAACCATGTACATGTCATTTCTCCCTTAAACTCTAGGCAAGGAAAACTTTAAGGCATGTCATTTCTAGATGTTATTTCTCTCATAAACTTTAAGGAAAAATTTAAGGCAAACCATGCACATGTAATTTCTCCCACAAACTCAAGGTTTTATCCCATTAATTCAAGGCAAAATTTAAGGCCTAAAAACCAAACCTAAAGTGGTTGAAGTTCCATAGGATTTTAGTCTATGTGTTGAGTGTTAAATTCTAAAAGTTCTAAAGGCAGATTTTATAAAGGGTTAGGTAGCCTCTGGATCTCATCATTTCTCAAAGGTGAAATATCCAGTAAATGCCCCTACAATCAATCTCTAGAACAAATCTAAATAGAAGTTCTTCATTGTAATATCCGTTTATGTACATGCCATTTATCCCATAAAATTAAAGGCATTTGCTAGTGTTTTTGGAAAAATGTACATGTCATTTATATGTCATTTCTCCCAAAATTTAAGCCAAACTTTAAGGAAAACCATGTACATACATGTCATTTCTCCCATTTCTCCCATAAATTTTAGTGAGTGCATAAAATAATTTTGCAAATCATGTACATGTCATTTTTCCCACAAACTTTAAGGAAAACTTTAAGGAAAACCATGTACATTTGTCATTTCTCATATAAATGTGTCATTTATCTCTTAAACTTTTAGGCATACTTTAAGACATGTCATTTCTATGTCATTTCTTTGTCATTTCTCCCATAAACTATAAGGCAATGTCATTTCTCCCATAAACTATATGGAAAACTTTAAGGCAAGCCATGTACATGTCATTTCTCCCTTAAACTCTAGGCAAGACAACCTTTAAGGCATGTCATTTATAGATGTGATTTCTCCCATAAAATTTAAGGAAAACCATGAACATGTAATCTCTCCCACAAACTCAAGGCTTCCTCCCATTAATTCAAGGCAAACGTTAAGGCCTATAAACTGAACGTAAAGTGGATGAACTTCCATAGTATTTTAGTATGTCTATTGAGTGTTAACTTCTACAAGTCTAAAGGCTAAGTTTGTAAAGGGCCAAGTAGCCTCTGGATCTCATCCTTTATGAAAGGTGACATATCCAATAAATGCCCCTACAGTCAATCTCTGGAACAGATCTAAATACAAGTTCTTCATTGTAATATCCAATTATATACATGCCATTTCTCCCATAAACTTTAAGGCATTTGCTAGTGTTTTCGGAACCATGTACATGTAATTTCTATACCATTTCTCCCATAAACTTTAAGTCAAGATTTAAGGGAAACCATGTACACACATGTCATTTCTCCCATTTCTCCCATAAATTTTATTAAGTGCATAAAATAATTTTGCAAACCATATACATGTTATTTCTCCCACACACTTCAAGGAAAAATTTAAGGCAAACCATGTACATGTGTCATTTCTCCCATACACATCTCATTTTCCCATAAAATTTTAGGAAAAATTTAAGACATGTTGTAATATTCCTAATTTAGCATGCAGTTAATTGGAATATTGATTTTTCTTGAAATATCTAGCTAGATGAATAAATGGGCAAAGAGGCTCATAAATTGCTTAAAGTAGGAACAAAATCCCTCATAATGTGAAAAGGGATCATGTAATAACCAAATCAAGCATCCACATGTGTGAACAGGGTCTAAAATGTGTGGAAAAAGTCAATTTTGACCAAGTCAACAACATTATTATATCAAGAGTGGATCCTAAATAAAGACAACTCAATGTGAATGAAGATCAATCTAGCTAGTCAAAATGAAGACACCTTGAGTGTGAAAGGATACAAGGCATGAAGATCCAGTCAAGGTTGATCCATTCAAGATTTAGTAAAATCAAACAAAGACCGGTAAATATATGAGCAAGACTAATGGAGACAACGAAATTTTTGTGGAGCCTTTGCATGGAAGCAACCTCATAATGGGGTGGGACCCTTGGTGAGGAAGCTCATCAACTATATAATGGAGGGGATGGAAACCATATGGGGATGATAAAAGAATATATTTTTTATGTGGTCTGTTTAGAATTATTTTCATACTTTGGTTGTTTAGCTAAGTTTTTTGCACTGTTTAGTACAAGGGTTTTCTCATGCGGGAATTCCCCACTCTTGCTTGGAGATCTTGTTTAAGAAATATAAGAAGAGAATTTTGTGCTACATTTTCCACTATATGGTGTTAGGCCAAGCAATTATCTTCAGAAAAAGCACAGTCCCTTTCAAAAACTATGTTATTTCTTAAGGTATTGCAGTGGAGGGGTTTAATCCCTTGTTTTGAGAGCTAGTTTCCCAAGAGGAGGATCAACCCTCTTCTGGAAAATCTATTAAAAGGAGCTAAAACCATTTATTTGAATGATCAGACATATTTATGTAGTGCTTCAACCATACAATGTGATTCAACCATAGATCTGTAGCAGATATTTCATGTATATCATTTCTGTCAAGAAACCCTTGTTGGGTCATCTTGGATCTATGAAAAAAGAGACAAGATATTTGTTTTGGTGCTCTATTGATTAATAAATCATTATATCTAATTTGTCTCTCCATTTTTTGAGTATAACCCTCAATAAATTGCGATGTCTCTTTCTGCAGTAATTTCTGTTTTCAGTAGTCTTGGGGTTTCATTGTTTTTGGGTTGTTTTGAGCATGGGAGGCCTGTTTAACTAGGTAAAAGTCATTTGTTTCTGATTTAATTTCAGATATGGTTGTAATAATGGCAGATCTAAAGGATCCATGGGCTATATTTTTCTATTAATGCTTATATTTCTGAAAAATGAATTTTTCATGCATGTATTGCTGATTTTCCCATTTTGGGATATTACAGTGGTATCAAAGCCCTAATATTGGCTCAACCTATGTTCTTCAACCATTATTAAGTATTCTCATGGGAAATAGAAGATATGCAAGAGAGATCATAGAAAACCCTTATTGTCTGGAGGAAAGAGGTTCTCAAAACTTCTCTTTCAAAATCTGTAGGGTATAAGCGAAGACATCAAATAAATTAGGAGGGAAATACATGGAAGCCCCTCAACAATATTTGCAAGATATATACATGAGGAAATCTCTAATTCCTCATCTTACGGGTGTGAGCATTCAGCCACATCATCAGATTTACAACGCTCTATCAGCCACTTGTTCATGACAAAGAAAAAGAAGAAAGGAGATGTGTGAAGGAAGGAGACTCTTGGTGATTATTTGCAAGAGTATGAAGCTCAATCTAAGGGGTTCAAAGATAACTTGAAATTCCAAGGGTTTTTCAATATCAAGGAGGAAATAATAACAAGGAAAAAGCAACATGGTGTGGGTAGATTCTTTCCATCTACTTTTGATGGGTCACCTAGATGTCCAGCTAGGGCTTGGGTAAAGGAGCTAGACACCTATGTGCAACAACATCAAGTTTTAGAAAAGGAAGCCATCAAAGTAGTAGCGCTGCATCTTGAGGGTGAGGCTTATTCTTGGTGGTTGTTTGAATATTTTTCCATAAATAATGCAAATACAACCACTTATGCAAATTTCATTAGAATAATAGTGGAAAGGTTTGATGAAAAATATTATGAAACACATTCTATGGAGACTATCAAACCATATCAAACAAAACCTTTGCATGAGTTGGGAGAATCTATAAATCCAAATCCATTTCAGAATACCATTGAAGGGGATGATCACTTGTATACCTTGCTAAGGGCAAAGTCCCCATTATGTGAAGAGCTTTCTTCTCAAGAGGAAGACATGGAGATTCCTCCTTCAAAAGAAGACTAAGATCTAAGGTCTCTTATTGATGATGAGACATTCTCAACTATTGAAGAGGAGGAAGAGAAGGCTGGAGATAACAACACAGTCATGACGAGCATATCTAGTTGTTGTATGGTACAACAACCCTCCCCATTTCAAAATTTTAGAATAAATTTTACTTTATAAATAGGTCCCCTTTCCTTTTAGATAGAAATAAAAGACTTTGAAGAAACCCGATTATTTTAAATAAAATAATAAAAAGATTCATTTTTTAAAAGTAATACATCGCATATCGCATACCACAAATGCATGTGACCTTGAATATTTCTGATCCGATTAAACTTAAGTCTTATATCGCATCGACACAAAGAATATAAGTATTCATGTTAAAAAGTCTGATGTGATTGCAATCCCAAATCGGTAAAGTCTTATGGTTTCACATTTGTTTTTAAAAATTCTGATGCCATATAACTTATCACAAATCGCATTTCAAAAAGGATACCCTTCATTCGGTCTATTTCATAAATGTAGATGCAATGTGATTCATCGCAATCGCATTTCGGAGGAACAACATCACGTTTACTTATTCTGCAAAACTCCGATACGATGGACCCCACCATCATCGCAATCGAAAATCGGCGAAAATCATTTATAACTTAATTCCTTTGGAAATGTCCGATGCGATATATCATCATCGCAATCGCAAACCGGCGAAAATCATTTGTAACTTAGTTCCTTTGGAAATATACGATGCGATATACCATCATCGCAATCGCAAATCAGAGGAAAATATTAGATGTTATTTGATTCCATTTTGAAATCTCTAATGCGATAGATAGTTAGTCTTTTTTTATCACCGTTTTCATTGCACATATATTATTTATTAAATCGCAATTGGAAAATTCAAAGATAAATTTTTATATTAACAATTTAATATCGTCGATCTCCAATTGTACGATCATCATTAATTATAAAATCAAACGAATTATGGCGATCGATTCCAATATGAATGCGTGAATGTGACTCTCATGGAGGGCATTTAAGTTTAATACGGGGTTAATCAATTAGAGATCATTGATAAAATATTTTCACACAGTTGTTCTTTTAACTTCGTTTCTTCTCGCGTCTGAAAGGTTTTTCTCATTTGCAAAGCCATAGAACATCCAATCCTCTTGTTCACTGAGCGAGTGAAATGATACCAGAAAATAAAATGTCTAAGAAATTTAAGAAAGCAAGAACTGCCACCACCGCAAAGACTGTTGTCACTACCATAGTACCAAAATAAAAAACAACCAAAATCAAGCTGGTTATAGATACGGCATGCCAGGGTCTCAGGAAGCTTTCCTGGGAAGAAGTGTATAACTTGATTGAAGCAGAAAAACCCATTGTTACAGAGGTAAAGGCGACAATACCAGATGAAGAAGACTCAGATTCTGATTCTGAGACTCCTCTCAAAGCACTTGAAAATTATTTTCTTCACAGAATTGCGGCTCGGGAAAATATGTTCCCCTATTATGATGTAATACGATGGGTGATAGACAATATCACCATAAAAAACAGAACATTTGTTTCAGCCGCGGGAACAACGTTTGGGTCTTTCAGAGCAGAAGATATGAAAGCGATGTACCATCTGCCAGACTCTCAAAAAATCTATAACAAAGCTTTCATAGCAGATTTCGCCGCAAGCAATGAAGTTCAATCAAACCCTATTAAGGATTAGAGACAAGCTCCAGAAAAACACAAAAATGAAGCATCAGGTATGTACTCTGTGGAGTCTCTTGCACCCCCATATTTCTATGTTGCTGCAATGATGTGTAGGCTTTTCGGAAATGATAATTCTGCAAGGTTTTCAATCCAAATGGTACCCCTGATTCATTCTGCTCTGAATTTTGAGATTATGGATTGGTTAGTTATCCTTTCTGACAAGATAGCTAATAGAATTTTGGAATATAGAAAAGATAAAGACACTGGAAATACAACCCCTTTTCATTTCTGTGCCTATATCTTAGATGCTCTATGTTTCAATTCAGAATTTCCTATTCTAGGTTGGAAATGGACCCCTCAAAACCCTGTCCCTATACATATTTACCATAAGTATTTGTGGAAGGTCCATTTTAAAAATCATGTATATAGGATTTGTCACGGCTTTATGTTACCTGTCTATCAGACCATTTTTAACCAATTTCCTCCCTGGCTCTCTAAAAAAGCAAAAAATGATATATCCCTAATTGGAAATTGGTTTGGAGAAGAAAGGTTTACTTATATCAGAGTTTTTGGAAGCAATGTGGAACCCCATATCTTACCTCTTTATGTCCCTGACAAAATGTTAGCCCAAGAAATTTCTTACCAGCTGACAGAAAGAGGTATGTCAAGATGTTTAAAGAACACCAAGAAATTGATGTGGCCTACCTTTCCTTTTCATTGTGGAAATTATACTCTGAATGATTTCAAACATGCTGAGAAGGAAGTCATTAAAATAAGAGATCTTAAGCTTTCAACTGTACCAGGCAGATAGTATGATCCAAATAAAGTAGCTTTTGATTTCACAACTTTGGTTCAAATTGCTAGGTTTGAGCATGAACCCGATGAATTTGATGATTTATTTGTCTCTATTGGGAAATTTTCCCAAGTTTATGACCTGGATAAATCCAAGTTTCAACTAGAGGATATGAACAAATTTATGCAGTTCAGAAGTCAGAGATTGTTGAAAGCTCCCCTTGACCAGCTAAGGATTCCTTTGCAAGAAGCTGAAAGTATAGAAACATAACAAAAGAAAAAGGAAGACACATCTAGCAAGACAAAAAAATAAGTGTCTACAAGAAAGCCTGATGTACATACTAAGAAGGAAAATGCAGCTAGCAAGCTTGATATTTAGAAAGAGAAAGAAAATACAGGTACCAAGACCGATATGCAGTCTGAAGAAAGAAATGCAGGCGATAAACCTAATGATCAACTTGAAAGAGAAACAACCACGGAAAGAGTGGTAAATTATGTTGAAATTATTGTTACTCCCCAATTGTTAAGACAATATGAGCAATTCGAACAACAAATTGGAGGACAAAATAATCCTCAAGTTGATAATTCGAAAGATCAAGAATGGAGATAATTCCTGAACATCCATCAGAAGAAATTGTGTTGAAAGTTGAAGAAATCCCTTCTCTGGATATATTTTATAGTCCTAAGCATAGGGCTGTTGTCAGGAAACAAAGGAAAAGAAGGAGGAAAAATCAAGAACCACTTTCATCCCGACAAGTTGAATTCATGAATATTGTTTGGAAGAGTACTGAGGTAAATCCTTCAAAGGATATTACCAAATTGTCACAATATGTAGGTGCCTACAGTGCAACCACTATAGATAAAGTTGCTGAAGTCAATCAAATGATCAAACAAAAAGACTCACAAATAGAAATGCTAGAAGAAAAGACATCAAATGATCAGCAAAAGATAATGCAGTTGGAGCAACAGTTAGCAGAAGAAAAACTTAGAGCCAAACAGCTGGAAGAACAATTGAGTATGGAAAAGAAAAATCTTGATCAACAAGCTTTGAATAAGCAACGACAGTATTCCGAAGAGGTGTCCAAGTTACAAACTTTGCTGCAAAATGAGAAAACTGCCAAAGAAGAGCAAGGAAAATATTTCAAGCAAGATTGGATAAATTTAAGGATTATCCTAAAATTGACCAATTTAAAACTAAAGCTCTGGAATCAAATAAGCTATTGTCTCAGCAGTTAGATGATCTCTGTCAAAATATTTCACAAGTCGAGCCTTTATGTGAAATAACATCTTCCCTTATTGATGAATCAGTCAGCTTCAGACTTGAATTTGATGATGGAGATGATAAGATTTCGGAATTTATTTCATGGCAAGACTCAAAAGAAGGAAAGAATGCAAATCTTCCCAGAATCAAAGAAAGACATAAAGAAATTTTGTTTGCTGAATGGGAAAAACAGTTGATTAAAGAAGAATGAGCTACATCAAGGGCCAAAGCCATGATGAACAATCTGACACAATTAGTTAATGATAGCTTATATGCTACTAATTTAATTTCACATTGTATTCCAGGTAAATTAACAAAGGTGAAAGAAACTGATGCCATGTGGAAGCAGTAATTAATCAACAAGAATAAGAAAATCAGCAAAATTAAAGAAATTACATGGGATGTCATGTGGACATATTTAATTAAACCACACAGTCAACAGATGGCAATCAAATGCCTTCCAAACACCATCAATTTCATCATTCCAGAGTTATCCGATGCCACGTACACTGGTCAGTTGCATTCGAGGCCGAGTCATCCAACCGAGGTCAAGGATATGCTCAAAATCTGCCATCTCAGCACATTGAATACAGGAGAAAATCAATTAATCTATTTTATTTTGATATCGCAAGTTTTTTTTAGGATCTCCGATTATAATTTCTAGCATAAGTTATAGATAATCTGTTTTGTTAATTTCCTATTTAAACCCCTTTCATGCATTTAGAAAGGGGTCCTGAATTTGTAATATTTTGGCTTGGATGATACATTTCTGTACTCTATTGACTATTTTATTTTTATAAAGGATCACATCCTGTGATTTATGGTGAATTATCCTTAAGAATTGCATTTATGTACCTTGGAGGTTGTTCTAAGTTAAAGCGCAGGATCTGGATCTTGAATTGCATCAAGAAAATATCTAAATGAATCTGGTATTTCTATCGATTTACTGTTATTTTCTTTTTGTTATGAAGTATTCTCTTTGGAATTTTCTATCATTTACATATGCTTGTTTTCACAAATATTTCTTTATCATATCATTTCTGAATATATAGAAATATTCATTTATCATAGTATGTGCAAATGATATATAGAATTATGAATGCGATGTGTTATTATAACTCTGTTTAATTTCTTAAACAAAGTTATCATTATATGATATTGCATCTTTTTGTTGAATAATAATACATTTTCATGGTTATTTTTTTAATTGAAAACATCTTTAAGTCATATTCATACTTAATACCCAGGTTAGTTTTAGAATTATTTGCAAGTTATAAATTAAGTTAGATAAACTAATTCAGTTAGTTAGTTCCATTTACCCACTTGCACAAACACTCCATCACCAATCCATTTATTATTAGGAAACTGGTCCTATAAATCTAGTCGGAGCCACCACACCAAATGTAAAAGGAGTTGTCCTAAGGTCCCGATCGGGTGGTTTTCCCCCAATGTTTGAAGCAACGATTTTCGAGGCTTCAACACTAGTACCACATGAAGAGGAAGATGGAGCACTTTCTCCAAGGAGAGAAAATCTTGCACTCTTGCAAGGAGTTCCAAATAATCTCACATATGGAGATTGTGGCACAATCCATGTGCAGCATGTGCCATCATTATCAAAAGGTGAGATCTTGAAGATAGAAGAAGGTAAAGGGGAGGGCAAGCATCACATGATGAGGAGAATACACCCCTCTTTATTTCAGAGGGTTGATAAAAAAAGAAGGTAGGAGGATCTATGCAAGGAAGGCAAGGACAAAACTGTCCACAAACATACACATCCTGCTCTATGCCTTGATGTCTCTTTGCATGGAGGCATTCCACCAGGGATACCTCCTGATTAGAGAAAAACTAAAGTGTTCTCTCAACTATGGGCAGCATTTACATACTTGGCTAAGGAAGGAGCCTTGGGAGAAGCTAGCACAACGCAAATAATCTTTCATGGCTTCAAAGGAGAGATAAGCAATTTTCTGAAATGGACATTGTTATCTCCCACTCAGCTATTTGCACTAAAAAAGGAGAATTCAGAAGTCTATGAGGGCATGGACATGATATCACATGGCCACTCCATACCCTTGGGACATCCATTGATATTTTCACTCACAAAAGATATTTATGAACATGACAAGAGGATATCATCACTCTTGCATGCATGGGCCAAATTAAGGAAGTTTTGGAAAGAAATTTTTTTTCAAGGAGAGGTTGACTTCCATCTGCTTCAATCTTGTCTTGAGCAATATCAGATGCAAGAGAGGCAGCAAAAGAAAGTTGATAGTACTCCAACATGTGACTTTGGCATCAAGTATGACAAAGAGGAGAGCCATGTTATGACAGGGGTTGCATTTCATATTTCTACAACGTTGTTATCTCACTAGAGATTCCAAGCTCAAGGAGAAACTACTTAATGCAGCGTATGAGATCTTGCTTTATAAACCCACTAGTTTCATTAGAACATGCCATACTATCTTAGATGGATTCATGTGGGTGAACTTCAAAGAGGAGATGTAATCTCATATGAGGAAGTTCATGGATCATTTGTTGGTTGAGGAGGAACATAGCTCTTGGGAAGAGTTATCATTATCACCTCCTTATTCATTGAGTGTAAGAAGGAGCTCATCCATGAGCTATCTCACTGATTTAAATCAAGTATATGGTGAAACTTGTATTTATGAACATCATAATGTATCTGCTATATGCTTGTATTTTCTTAACACTCATGTACAGGGATTTTCTCCAAGTGGGGGCACCTTTTCTTATGGGCTTCATAGGCCACTTTGGGCCATGGACAATGGTGATGTTGGTCATTTCTTGAAAGATCTTAGAGATATGATGTACTATTCATGGTGTGATTCATTAACACCAACCATCATGCACCTTCTCCAAGCATGTAAGAAGGATGGGGCAACAAACAAGTGTTGGGAAAAACACTTGTCATTTTTTATTCTATGGCAGTTAGGAATAAAACTATGTTGGTTGCACATGAGGGACCATTGTCCTTCTCCTTTACTATATATGGCAGCTAGCATGACTCTATTATGATTCCATATGATGAAAATGTTCTTATTTGTTGAGGACATGGTTGGAGGAGAGACACATTGGTTGGATGTGTCCTTGGGGAGAGAAATTTCCCACACTTTTTGCACTACATGTTTCAAGGGGAGCTTGGGAAACAATATGGCCACTATATTACATCACTTATTTCTTCATGAGGTGGACCATATGAGTGTTTGGAACACTTGGGACATACCTCTCATGAGCCATTGGGAGGAACTTTTCTATGAATTACCAAGCTGGGAGGTCATTCATTTTATTTGGATGATAGCATGGGGTTGGGAGTCCTTCATTGATGATGAAATTCCCCATGATTGTCGTCACTTCTATCTTGAGGAGGCCATTGATCAACAAGAAGGTTTCCATATAGAACTTTCAGTCTTTCATGATGAGAGCCACTTGGGTTATTCACCAAAGGCCAACTTGTACACTTGGGAGGAACCATTGGGAGATAGAATTGTTGCAGAATATCTGAAGCAATGGTGGAGACTATTGGACATGGAGGCCCCAAGAGAAGGAGGGGAGATTTTGCAGCACCCTTGCAGTTTCTTGAGGACAAGAAAAATTCAGGAGGGGAAGACTGTAATATTCCTAATTTAGCATGCAGCTAAAAAGAATATTAATTTTTCTTGAAATATCTAGCTAGATGAATAAATGGGCAAAGAGGCTCATAAGTTGCTTAAAGTAGGAATAAAATCTCTCATAATGTGAAAAGGGATCATGTAATAACCAAATCAAGCATCCACATGTGTGAAAAAGGTCTAAAATGTGTGGAAAAATTCAAGTTTGACCAAGTCAACAACATTATTATATGAGGAGTGGATCCTAAATAAAGACAACTAAATGTGAATGAAGATCAATCTAGCTAGTCAAAATGAAGACACCTTGAGTGTGAAAGGAGGCAAGGCATGAATATCCAGTCAAGGTTGATCCAGTCAGGATTGACTAAACCAAACAGTGCTATAAATAGATGAGAAAGACTAATGGAGACAGTGTAATTTTGGTGGAGGAGCCTTTGCATGGAAGCAACCTCATAATGGGGTGGGACCCTTGGTGAGGAATCTCATCAACTATATAATGGAGGGTATGGAAACCATATGGGGATGATAAAACAATATATTTTTTATGTGGTTTGTTTAGACTTATTTTCATACTTTTTCTATTTAGCTAAGTTTGCTGCACTGTTTAGTGCAAGGGTTTTCTCATGCGGGAATTCCCCACTCTTGCTTAGAGATATTGTTTAAGAAATCTAAGGAGAGAATCTTGTGCTGCATTTTCCACTATCTGGTGTTATGCCAAGCAGTGACCTTCATCAACAGTGCAGTCTCTTTCAGAAACTGCGTTATTTCTTAAGGTATTGCAGTGGAGGGTTTAATCCCTTGTTTTGAGAACTAGTTTCCCAGGAGGAGGATGAGCCCTCTTCTGGAAAAGATAGTAAAAGGATATATAGGAATTTATTTGCATGATCAACCATATTTATGCATTTCTTTAGCCATACAACGTGATTCAGCCATAGATCTACAACAGATATTTCATGTATATCATTTCTGTCAACAAACCCTTGCCGGGTCATCTTGGATCTATGTAAAAAGAGACTATATCTCTGTTTTTGTGCTCTATTTATTAATAAATAATCAGATCTGATTTGTCTCTCCATTTTCTGAGTACAACCCTCAATAAAATACACTTTCTCTTTCTGTAGTAATTTCTATTTGTAGTAGTCTTGGGGTTTTAGCTTTTTGGGTTGTTTTGAGCATGGGAGGCCTGTTTAACTACGCAAAAGTCATTTGTTTCTAATTTCCTTTCAGATGTGGTTGTAATAATGTCAAATGTAAAGGATCCATGGGCTGCATTTTTCTGTTAATGCTTATATTTCTGAAAAATCATTTTTCATGCATGTATTGCTGATTTTCCCATTTTGGGATATTATACATGTGTCATTTCTATGTCATTTCTCCCATAAAATATAAGGAAGACTTTAAGGAAAACCATGTACATGTCATTTCTCCCTTAAATTCTAAGAAAGCCAAACTTTCAGGCATGTCATTTCTAGATGTGATTTCTCCCATAAACTTTAAGGGAAACCATGCACATGTAATTTCTCCCACAAACTCAAGTCTTTCTCCCATTAATTCAAGTAAAACATTAAGGACTAAAAATTGAACCTATAGTGGTTGAACTTCCATAGGATTTTAATCTGTTTGTTGAGTGTTAACTTCTACAAGTTCTAAAGGCATAGTCTGTTAAGGGCCAGGTAGCCTCTGGATCTCATCCTTCCTCAAAGGTGACATATCCAGTAATTTCCCCTACAGTCAATCTATGAAACATATCTAAATATAAGTTCTTCATCGTAAGATCCATTTATGTATATGGAATTTCTCCCATAAACATTAAGTCAATTTCTAGTGTTTTTGGAACCATGTACATGTCATTTCTATGTCATTTATCCCATAAAATTTAAGTAAAACTTTAAGGAAAAACATGTACATACATGTCATTTGTCCCATTTCTCCCATAAATTTTAGTGAGTGCATAAAATAAATTTTCAAACCATGTACCTGCCATTTCTCCCACACAGTTTAAGGCAAAATTTAAGGAAAACCATGTACATATGTCGTTTCTCCCATAAAAATTTAGAAAAACTTTAATGCATGCCATTTATATGTCATTTCTATGTCATTTCTCCCATAAACTATAAGGAAATTTCATTTCTCCCATAAACTATAAGGCAAACTTTGAAGAAAACCATGTACATGTCATTTCTCCCTTAAACTCTAGGCAAGGCAAACTTTAAGGCATGTCATTTATATATGTGATTTCTCCCATAAAATTTAAAGCAAACTTTAAGGAAAACCATGCACATGTCATTTCTCCCCCAAACTCAAGGCTTTCTCCCATTAATTCAAAGAAACATTTAAGGCCTAAAAACCGAACCTAAAGTGGCTGAGCTTCCATAGAATTTTAGTTTGTCTGTTGAGTGTTAGCTTCTACTAGTTCTAAATGAAAAGTATGTAAAGGGCGAGGTAGCCTCTAGATCTCATCCTCTCTCAAAGGTGACATTTCCAGTAAAAGCCCCTACAGTCAATCTCTGGAACATATATAAATAGAAATTCTTCATTGTAATATCCATTTCTGTACATGCCATTTCTCCCATAAACTTTAAGGAATTTAATAGTGTTTTTGGAACCATGTACATGTCATTTCTCCCATAAAATTTAAGGAAAATCATGCACATACATGTCATTTCTCCCATTTCTCCCATAGATTTTAGTAAGTGCATAAAATAATTTTGTAAACCATGTACATGTCATTTATCCCACACACTTTGAGGAAAACCATGTACATGTGTCATTTCTCCCATAAAATCTAAGGCAATGTCATTTCTCCCATAAAATATAAGGCAAAATTTAAGGCAAACCATGTACATTTCGTTTCTCCCTTAAACT
This sequence comes from Pinus albicaulis, assembly GCA_034641835.2. Taxonomy (NCBI): domain Eukaryota; kingdom Viridiplantae; phylum Streptophyta; class Pinopsida; order Pinales; family Pinaceae; genus Pinus; species Pinus albicaulis. The sequence continues at coordinate 46,421 of JAXQQM020072497.1, read as the reverse complement.
CTAGGCAAGACAGACTTTAAGGCGCGTCATTTCTAGATGAGATTTCTCCCATAAAATCTAAGGAAAAATTTAATGCAAACCATGCACATGTCATTTCTCCCACAAACTCAAGGCTTTCTCCCATTAATTCAAGGCAATATTTAAGGCTTAAAAACCAAACATAAAGTCGCTGAACTTCCATTGTATTTTAGTCTGTCTGTTGAGTGTTAACATATACAAGTTCTAAAGGAAAATTCTGTAAAGGGCCAGGTATCCTCTGGATCTTATCCTTTCTCAAAGGTGACATATCGAGTAAATGCCCCCACAGTCAATCTCTAGAACAGATCTAAATATTAGTTCTTCATTGTAATATCGATTTTTGTACATGCCATTTCTTCCATAAAATTTAAGGCATTTGCTAGTGTTTTTGGAACCATGTACATGTCATTTCTATGTCATTTCTCCAATAAAGTTTAAGGGAAAATGTAAGGCAAAATTTAAGGCAAACCATGTACATACATGTCATTTCTCCCATTTCTTCGATAAATTTCAGTAAGTACATAAAATAATTTTGCAAACCATGTACATGTCATTTCTTCCACACATTTTAAGGAAAACTTTAAGGCAAACCATGCACATGTGTCATTTCTCTCATAAATGTTTAGGAAAAATTTAAGGCATGTCATTTGTATGTCATTTCTCTGTCATTTCTATGTCATTTCTCCCATAAAATATAAGGAAAACTTTAAGGCAAACCATGTACATGTAATTTCTCCCTTAAACTCTAGGTAAGGCAAAATTTAATGCATGTCATTTTTAGACGTGATTTCTCCCATAAACTTTAAGGAAAACCATGCACATGTCATTTCTCCCATACATTTGCAATAAATTTTAATTTAGTATAAAAAAACACACTAAATAAGGTTGAAAAATGGACATTATGCATAGATGTTTATTGCTATACCAATATATAGGGAAAGCAATGATTACATATGTGCTTTGCAATATTACGACTAACAAGATCCTCCAAAGGAAAATAAATATACCGAGAAGAACAAAAAAAAACGAGGCATATTATATTGTATTGATAGAAGGCTTGGGAACAACTAGGGAGTATGGATCAAATGGAATTGTTGTTTTCACCAATTCTGAACTTGTGTGAAACCAGATGAAAGGTGTGTACCAAGTTAAGAAGTAGAGACTAAAACAACTACATGGAAAAGAAAACAATATTGTTAGCCAATTTAAATTTTTTAGTACAAGACATTGTGAAAATGTTAATAAGATGTTTGGTGATATATTGTGAGGGGCAATGTCAATTCAAGATTCATATATCAAAGATGAATTAATAGATGAAATAGTATTATATAGAGAAATGCCAATTCAAGATTCATATCTCAAAAATGAAATAGTGTTGAGACGCTCTCCTTCAAAAATTCAAGATTCATTTATTATACAGGGAAATGCTAATTCAAGATTCTTCTCTCAAAAATGAATTAGTGTTGAGAAGCTCTCCTTCAAAATTTATTGATGGACATTGTAACATATCTTTGATATGTGTGTGTTTTTTACTTATAAATGCGTCATTTTTAATAATAATGTGTTTTTTTCAATTACATACCAATTTTTCTCCCACCATGTAAAGTGAAACTTGGTGAACTTCACATTTTTATAAAATTAAAATATGAGGACTTAAACAAGTTTTTGATTAAACTGGGTTTCACACATCAATTCTAATGCTTTGAAAGTTGTGTTCTACATAATTTGTGTACTAAATTACATTAATTTTTTGAAATCTTTTGAATTTATTTTAAATATTAATTTAAAAATAATTGTAAATTTCCACTGTATATATATCCATATATATCATGGAGGATGAAAGGGGATTATCAATAGAATTCCATGCCTCTATGAGAGAGGGGGATCATGGATCGAGGGATGTTCATGGTATTTAAATATAATCTTATCTCAATAAATACATGTGTGTACATATGAAGTTTAGTTTTTATCTATTTTGTGAGTTAAGTTAGTTTTAAATAAGTTTCGTTTTTTATTTTTGAGGAGTTAGGAGGATGAGGGTGTCTACAACATCAATGGAGAATGTCCATGATTCATGCAATCGTTGTATGGTTCACACAATTTAATCAATCATACATGTACATGTATTTATATGTATGAATGTATTTTTGAATTGATTATAAATTCATATTTTTTTATGAAGATCCCCTCTCGTCACGTGAGGTTTTTGGTGGTACACATTCCCTTGGAGACTCATCAATAGTTGGTGGCCAATTCCGGGAAGGTGGTGATATGCATTCCACCAGAGGCCAATCAATGGATGGTCGTGTTGGTTCTCAACGATTCGGTGGTCGTTTAAATGGTTCTCAACAATCACAGGGTGGGTAAGGATCTAGCCAACCATATCGAGGTGGCCATCAATTTGAATATGATTTTCATTCAATTTGTACAAATTTGTTTACATGTATTTTTAATATACAAAATTTTATATATTGATGCAGAGGGTGAAAATTTTGCTCCAAATTTTTATTGAAAAATACATAGAACAGAACATGTTATCCAAGAAGAAGGTTGTATGTAAACCACGATTGATCCATCTGAAATTTCTCATATACCTTGAGAATAAAAAATTCTGCAATGCACTTTACAAAGGTGTCAAAATATTCATTCAAAATTGAAGAGAGATCTCTTGTCTTTGAAAATCCCCCTGAGAGTCGAGAAAGCTTGGGAATAGTTACTCACTCTTTAAGTGAAGTAGTAGATGTGTATCTAAGGCTTGGGACAACCACTGATACTTTTGTAGAAGTGATGAGAAAAAGAAAGAAAATAGTGATGGGTCTCGATACATGGGAGGTTGTTAAACAAAGAGTTAGAATAGAAATGGCCAAGTCTATGTTTAGTTTCAAATAAAGTCTAAAAAGAAATATTATAAAAGGGAAATATTTCAAGAACCCTGATAGAGTTGGCCATTTGTATGATAGGCACCTTGTTTCCTATCGAAGACTCCCATGGAACATTAAGGTTCCACTTTATTTTGAAAAATTATTTTATGCATAATCGTTTTTGGGAATGAAACCCAATTATAATGACCTTCCCTCTGAATTTTTTGGTCATGGGAAAGGTAAATTATGTGGCTGTAGGGGCGCTAAGCGTGATGTTGATTTGCCTCGCCCTGAGCCACCATTGGTTAGTCGACCTCTTTGCGTCAAAACTTTGCGCTCAGAAATGGTTGCAACTTCTCAAATTAGTCGAGAAGCAAGGGATTCCATCATTTACAATGTTTAGAGTGGGCTAGGTGGAGTTGATGTTTGTCTGAATCTACAAAGAGCACGAGATAATGCACATGCTAATTTTGTGTATCATACATATGATGAGATAGACAACATGATTGTTAAAGATCTCATAACATATGCAAAGAATTGTTGCAATGGTTGGAAGGACCTAATTATTCATGATCAAGAGGGCATGGGATCGGTATGTGTTAATGGCTAAGGTGATTATTTTAAAACATGTAAAATTTGTAATAAATACATATATACATACATTTAATTTTATACATTAATCTAAGAAAAAATTGTCATTATATGTTAACACCATTTGTATTTCTCACACTGGATGAATGAAGATGTTAATATAACGGTCGAAGTCTCTGTTTCACACAATAAAAAAGAGTCTCACCATCAATCAAACAATCAAGATGTTTCTCACCATCAAGATGATATGTTGGCACATGTTAGTGTTTTTTAAGTGAACATGATGATGTACAATTATTTTTTATCTATTATTATATATATCGAAACATGATGACATTTTTAAAATAAATAATTGTGCACACATGTAGATGTATATATAATTAAATGTTAAGAGATTTTGATTCTGTCCGATGTTTTTGGGATGGAGGTACCTTCTTCTTCCTTGGGAGACGTGCCATATCCACCATCACAAGTATGAACATTTTTTCACTTTTAAATATGTTTTTAAGTTATAAATTGCAGCTCAAAAGTTCCATTAAAAAATGAGATCTACAACTGGAGCAATTTTAATTTTTTTGAAATTTAGATTTCTGGAGATTTTCTTTCGGAGCCACCCTTAGGAGATGTGCCAAATCCACCATCACAAGTATTCGATTTTTCACTGAAATATGTTTAAGTTATAAGTTATAAATTGAAGTTCAAAATTTTTATTATAAATTTAGTTCTAGAGCTTGAGTTATTTTATTCTTTGAAAATTTTTGAATTTTAGATTCTTGGAGATGATTTCCCTTCTCCACGGACTCTAGTGATGGAGTGTATGATGGATATAGGAACATCCACACCATTTGAACCATTTGAACAAGTTTTCTAACTTTTTTTTTAATATTATTGAAAATTATTATATATATATATATATATATATATATATATATATATATATATATATATATATATATGCATTTTCATTTGAAATATATATATATATATATATATATATATATATATACTTGTACATGTATATTGTACAATTTATTGTGGAAGCTGTTCACGTGGAGGAAGTTTTAATGGACGAGCAACAAAACACAATGGAGAGGGAACCACATGAGGCATTGCATGAATTTTTTTTTTTCATTTTGTTTTTTTACATGAAGTTCTATATTCTCATTCAATTTTAAAACATTAAATTTTAATTTTTGTACACATTGTATACAGGTTCCCCATGCTTCATAGGATAGCACGACGATTAGGAATTTATTGGAAAAGACAGTAGATCCGTCTGTATTTGATGGATGATGCACATGCGGGCAACATTATATTTGATAGATCTAGTATTAAATTTATTTTTTTATATATAGTCTTATCTATATGCAATCATATTTACTTTTCTATATAACTTGATACTTGTAACACTATACATTGAACTAGAGATATATATTTACTTTTATTGTTAATGTGAGATACAAATTTTGACATATTTTACTATTTCGAAATAGTTTTAAACTACATTTACTTTTATCAAGAATGATTTTAAATTTTGGATAGTTACATTTGGCATGTGATCACATGTTGTGATATATAATGTTTTATTTTTAAAACTCAAGTTGTCATTTTATTTTTTAAATATAAAATGAATCTAGATGGAGATTTCAAATTACAAAACACATGTACATGTTTGTATATTTTGGATAGTGGAACTACATTTTGCATGTGATCACATGTTGTGATATAATGAACATTTTTTTTTTAAACTCAAGTTGTCATTTTATTTGTTAAATATAAATTTCAAATTACAAAACATGTGTATATTTTGGGTAGTTCAACTACATTTGGCATGTAATCTCATGTTGTGGTATAATCTTTTGTTTCTAAATTGGATAGTTCAACTATATTTGGCATGTGATCTCATGTTGTGATATAATGTTTTGTTTTTAAATTGGATAGTTTAACTACATTTGGCATGTGATCTCATGTTGTGATATAATGTTTTGCTTTTAAAACGCAAGTTGTCATTTTATTTGTTAAATACAAAATGAATCTCTAGATGGAAATTTCAAATTACATTTTCACAATGTGTATATTTTGGATGGTTGAAGTACATTCGGCATGTGATTGTGATATAATGTTTTGTTTTTAAAAAGTTGTCATTTTATAAATTTGTTATATATAAAATGAATCTCTCTAGATGGAGATTTCAAATTACAAACCATGTACATACATGTGTATATTTTGGAACTAGTTGAACTACATTTGGCATGTAATCACATGTTGTGATATAATTTTTTGTTTTACGATATATAATGTTTTTTTTTTTAAATTCAAGTTTTCATTTTATAAAATTGTTATAAAAAATATAACATGAATCTCTCTAGATGGAAATTTCGAATTAAAAACCATGTGTACATGTGTATATTTTGAATAGTTGAACTACGTTTTCCATGTGATCACATGTTGTGATAGAATGTTTTGTTTTCAAAACTCAAGTTTTGGATGGTTGAACTACATTTGGCATGTGATTGTGATATAATGTTTTGTTTTTAAAATTCAAGTTGTCATTTTATAAGCTTGTTAAAAATATAAAATGAATTTCTCTAGATGGAAATTTCGAATTACAAACCATGTATACACGTGTATATTTTGGATAGTTGAACTACATTTGGCATGCGATCACATGTTGTGATATAATGTTTTTTTTTTAAATCAATTTTTGGATGGTTGAACTACATTTGACATGTGATTGTGATATAATGTTTTGTATTTAGTCATTTTATAAACTTGTTAAAAATATAAAAATAATCTCTTTAGATGGAAATTTTGAATTACAAACCATGTATACATGTGTATATTTTGGATAGTTGAATTACATTTGGCATGTGATCACATGTTTTGATATAATGTTTTGTTTTTAAAACTCAATTTGTCACTATATTTGTCAAATATAAAATGAAGTTGGGATGTACATGAAGTGTGAATGTTATATAATTTTAGGACATGTACATCTATTATTTAGGTGATATTTAGGTACAATACATATCGATGTTTTAAAATCTCAAAAAAATCATCAAATGAACAGGTCAGGAGCCATACCATGGCCCCTTGCCAGTGACAAAAACCTATTAGAAGTAGCTACAAAGGCGTGTTTTCAGGTCGCTCTCACTGTGGCTCTGACCAATGATTCGAATCCTATAAGGGCTCTACATTTGATATCCATGAGGTGCTCGATCCTCAAGCGTTTAATAACATTCATGGGGAGATTGTTTTGCCTCCGGAGAAGCCCAAGGTTAGAAGAGGCACGAAAACCACTATTCCACAATTTGTGCAGCCTTTACCCCTGAAAAACAACCCGCTTCTAGGTTATGAGCCCACGATGGAGGAGATAGGCATTTGGGTTATGGACTCGGATGATGTCTGGACTAGAGATTACGATGCAGAGTACCGAGTCACTCCCATTGTCCATGCTACCCCTTCGAAGCCTCCTCGAATGCCCACAACTAAGGAGGAAGACATTGCTAGAGAATATGGGTGCCTGATAGAGGAAGAGGACCAAGCGATGAACGAAGATGAATGAAATCCATTATTGTCACCTTAGGATATACTTCAGCTCTATTATTTTTATATGGGACACTGAATATTTTGTATTACAAGACTGGATGACACTCTTAAGTGGTTGGTTTCTTCCTTTGAGGCAGCCCTAAACTTGGTTTATTTTGAACACTACCAAGGTTGGGATATGCTAAGCACTTCTTGCCATCTCTTCCCATTGCCTCTATACAGTTTTTCATGCTTTTAATATATTTTAGCCTAAGTTACAAAAAAAAAAATTCACATGAATATATGTACATAAAAATGATTGAAGTACATGTTTGAATATATGTTAAAACGATTGAAGTACAATACATATCAATGTGTATATCTAAAAAAAGTCATAATATTCTAGGTGTTCTTAAATGTGTCAAACAATCATAAAATCTCAAAATTGCATTCTAGAACATATATATCCAGTACACAACATTTTTCATTAATGCACATAGAAAATCTACTTTCAGTTGATAGTAAACTGGGAATTAAAAAACATGTACCAAAAATTTTGCATTCAAGAATGATATTGTAATTTAATTTTAATATACACGTGTCTAAAAAAAAATCGTGCAACTTCAAATTTTCATTATATCAAATATGCTAGATACACATATATGTACATTTTGCAATAATGAAATTATGAGAAATTGTACCAGAGAATGTATGAAATCGTTTAGACCAAATAATCTAGAGATGTGTATGTGTACACGTCTATAAATTACTCGTGTGCATGTACCAAAACAATTTTCATGTGCAAACACTTGTACATATCACATAAAAAGGCAGTTCAATTTTTAGTTGAGTTCTAGGAGTTATAAAAGATGAATCCACAGAGAAGAAATTGTTGGGCAGTTCAATAAAAAAAAATCCAATGGAATGCCATCTTCAATGATCTGTTCATGATCAGCTTTTGACATTTTCCATTTCTTAATTTTTGTTTTTTCTTTGATTGAAATTATACCAACTTTGTCCGTGCTGCACACACCAAGTGACTATATTGACAACTTATGGCATCGGGTTCATAGTCTTGAAAGTAAAAAAAATCCCCAATTTGATTATTTTTTCTGAAAAAATAACCTTTCGGTATAATAGACCCTCTATCATATGTAAACCCATGATCATCATAGTTTTCTAATAATTTCATCTTTCATTCTCTGAAATGCTTCAAATAATACTTCACATTTTCATCATTCATAGTAGGTGCAATTACAGCAAAATCATCTCCTTCACAATAAAACAAACTTATGTATTTAAATTTAGTTCATAATTAACATGAAAAAATAACTTTAAAATTAACACATGTGTACTTGATTTTAATATCTATTTCTAGATCTCTATCATTTGAAAGAAATTGAAATGTTACCTTCTCTAACAAGATCAGAAACTCGGTCACCATCACATGATATTGTAGTCTTCCCTGATTGCATTTCTTCAAAGATTGCAACGGACATTTTCCCCTTTGTATTTAGCTCTGTATGTTAACAATATCTTACATATATTTTTTTTTCACAAACATCATTAGATTATGTGTTGTCTATGAAAACATGATGAAAACAATAATATTTTCTTTTATCCAATGCAAACACATTTGTGGATAACTTTTTTCTAATTGAATGCAATTTTCGAGTCCCTTTTATTGTTTCAATGTCATCTCCAATCAATTTATCTACATCTTCGACCCCAATATACCAAAAAAACCTATATGGAAAATTCAAAGAAGAATATAAATATGATATCAAAATACCATCAAAGATAATCATTGTGATAAATATTCTATTTAAAATTAGAAATTCAATAAAAATTAAATTGAATGTACCTTCAAACTTCCCTTGATCAGTTAGTCTCATGGCTTAGTGCAACGATTCACCATTGAACAAATTCTTCAACTGAGACAAATCGTTTTTCAGAGGAGTCCATTTGATATCATTGAAGTGCTTGTTTCATGCATACCCTTGCACCGTCATGTTCTCCTTTTCCATGACCAGTCTGAAATAAATTCCAACAATGCTTAATGCAGGTTTTCATATGAATATGACACAACCAAAAGAATGATTGTGAAGATTTGAATTGACCTGCACACCATCTGACCATATCGAATATTCATTGAATTTTATTCCATGACTTTTCAAGGAGTCATAAATCTTTTCAAAATAGTTTTGTACAAAATATGTATGATGTGTACGATCATCACTGATATAAAACTAATATTCTTTAATAACATATTGATTTTCACTGGTGTTTTCTATATGATGAAAATTTTGCTCAACATGTCTATATAGAATATGGAAGAGCATAGAGACTTGCTCAAAATGATAGTATTCACTCTGAATTTCTTTTTGTGGAACAAATGTGTAGTTTTCTGCAAAATCAACTACAGACAAAATGGTCCCCGGTGGAAAAAATTCACGGGATTTTTTGAATTGCAATTCTTTCCATCGAGCTATATGGGAATTCTTGGTGTATTTATAAATTTCTGCCTCAAACTTTCTCAAAAAATCAATCACAAAAAATTCTTCTTGCTGTAAATCAATTCCTTAAGTACTTGAACCTTGAACCGATGTATGAATATATTCATATCTCTTCCATTTCACTTTCATGTTGGATAATGATTGATCATTTATATGATATTTTTTTTGAAATTTAGTCAAATTTCCACTGTCATCGCATTTTTTACCACCAATACACTTCTTTTGGTAAAATAATTCTTAGATTTCTCTTCAACATAGAATTTGAGATATGAAATCATGGATAGTGGAAGGAGGAGGTGAATCTTTCCAAAATGTTTTACAAAAATTAAGGAATGTGTCATAATATAATTGAAATTCCACATGATAAGGACAACAACAAGTGTTTTGTACGGTGATAGGTTTTACATACCATGGTTTTTGTTGCACAAAAGCATTGATTGAGACATCAATTTCACAATTATCTTCTTTGAACTTTTTGAACAACTCTGTCTAAGTGGTGTCCAAGAAATGTTTTGGATGTTTTTCGTATTGATTTCGTGCTATTCTTATTCACATCACATCCCTTGCTTTTGGTGAAATGTGTGAATTTTTCATCCAATATTCATATATTATTTTTTAAACATTTTCTCCAAGTCTATCTTTGTATGGTTGCCTGCAAATAGTTGTCCAACAAGCGAGTTCATCATTTACATCTATTTTCAACCGAAATTTCCGATGTTTGTGAAAAGTTTTTTGTGAGGTTCCTAATGCTCGTGCCATATATTTTACCAAGAAATTATCTTTATTACTTGATGGAACCCTTGCCATATGAATTAATCTAGTGCATCTGAAGCATTTTTCTTTATAGATCTTCTAATTGAATTTAGAGCACTATTTATATTTTGTATCACATTTTCCTTCATTTTTCTTTTTATCTTTTGTTGATTTTCGAATACCCAATAAAGTCATAGCTTATTTTAATTTCCTTGATGTTAAGAGACCTTTCAACAATTGGGCTTGAACTGCCATAGTTTCATTTTTGAAGAACAAATCAATAATGAGATAAACATGATATCGTATACATGGACAGCTTTTTTATTTCCATATGTGTGACTATCAACATTTTCTAACATCTCATCATCGATATTGATTTCATTTTTACATATCCAAATTAAATTTACATAACAAGTTTACATATTAAATAAATTAATAAATATGTATAATTTCAATAATACACGTGTTCAACACACACACACACACACACACAGATATATATATGTCTGTGTGTGTGTGTGTGTGTGTATATACATGGCGATTCAATTTCTTCACTTGAATTTATTTCAACATTTTCACCATCTTCAATCATTGGTTCAATATCTCTTTCACTTTCTCTTTCAAAATTTTGTATCTCATCATCAATGTTTTGAGGAATATCTCTTTTTGTTTACATTGCAAAATATTTTTCAAATTAGTTGTCAAATAAAAATTGAGTTTCACAATTTACAGTAGGCAAACTATAAATATCAAATTTATAATATTTACAATTACATACCTGCTTCAACTTCTAGTTGAGGTTTATTTTCCCTTTCAATATTTGAGGTTTCCTCTCTCTTTTTTTTCAATATTCTCTGCCCTATTCTCTACATTCCTCGGGGTCTCTTGTTCGATCATATTTTCTCTTGCAATTCCTTCTATTTACCATGATAATTGAGTATGAAGCTCAAAAAATTTCCTTCAAAAATTTAGACAAAAGTTCAATTAAAAAAAGCATCACAAAATATTTAATTTAAAAAAAAAAAACTCATTTTAAATTTTTTGCACAAAAGACATACTTCAATCCAAAACACATACTTTAAAAAATCCGAGAAAAAAAATATCTTTTAAAAATGAAATGAAGCTCAAAATATTTCCTTCCAAGTCCTGCAAAAAAAAACTTATTTAAAAAGTTAGACAAAACCACATACTCTAAAAAAATGTCACTTCAAAAAATACCTCAAAAAAAATTCCATTGAAAATTAAGTCCAAAAACCAATAAAAAAATGTCTCTAAAAACAAAATACCCCCAAACAATGTCATTTGAAAATTAAACCCAAAAAGCCTCTAAAAAATATCACTTTTAAAAAATACCTCAAAAAAATGGCCAATGAATATTAACCCTAAAAAGAGTCCTTTGGAAATTAAGCCCAATAAAAGTCCAAAAAATGTCTTTTGAAAATTAAGCCCAATAACCTCTAAAAAGAAATACCTCCAAAAAAAATGTCCTTTGAAAATTAAGCCCAAAAACCTCTAAAAAAAAAATACCTCCACAAAAATGTCCTTTGAATATTAAGCCAAAGAGAGTCCTTTGAAAATTAAGCCCAATCCTTTGCAAAATAAACCCAAATGAAGAAATGTGTGAAATTATGCGAAAATAATGAATCTGTGTACACCTATTTATATTGCCGCAAAATATTTTTTTGGAGGGACTTCATTGATTTTTCCGTCCGACGTGAAGTCAATTAAAAGTTCCACCAAACTTTTTAAAAAACTTCCATCGAACTTTTGTGTCATTAGAATTGACGGGCCGTCGGGACAAAAAATAATTCAACCGAACGTGTTTAAAAGTTTGGCCGAACTATCACGTCTGCAATTATGCAGGAGCTCCAATCTGAACACATTTCTTCAACATTGGATTGATTAAACTCCATGAAAATTTATGAATTAACTGTCGGAAACAAGACAAGCATTTCCAGAATTCAATATACTTTACGAAATATAACTTTTATGGAATTTCATAAATATTTACTAATTTTAATTAATTTTGTAATAAAATGTGTCCAAAAAATTTCTGAAGGACAATATGATTTAGTGAAATCAATATTCTGTATCTTCCAAAATACACTGTAAAAAACTTGAAAACATTATGGTGCATTACATTGGTCTGTCATCTGTAATGGGTAGTTTTTAGATTTTTAGTTTTTAACTTATATGTTGAGAAATTTTGTGTGAGCCGAAACATATTCAAAATATGGAATTTTTTCATATTGGATCAGTTCAAAAAATTCTAGTAATTATGATATGCATCAGTTGGTTTCATAAATATAACGAAACTGAAGTAGACTCTGTCTATATTGTTGTAACACATTTTGTTTCTCAAAAACACAGTTTTCCTGCCATTTGGTTGTCCACTAAAATTTTGTTCCCTTTTTCTGTAAGGAAGTAATTGGATAATCCAATTTTGAAAATCCCTCTATAAACATGTGATAATATCCTATGATTCCCATAAATGAGTGGATTGATGACATATCCTTAGCTATGGGCCAATTCATAATAGCCCTAACCTTTTCAGGATCAATCATTATTCCCTCCTTAGAAATGACGTGGCCCAAATACTGTCTTCCATCTTTTTAAAACTCAAATTTGTTGAGTTTAGAATATAGATAATGTTCTCTTAATGTTTGTAACACCAATATAAAATGTTCTTTGTTGAATATACTAAAATATAATCTATGAATACCAACACAAACCTATCAAGGTATTTATGGAGTACACTATTCATTAAACAAATAAAGGTTGTTGGTGCATCAGTGAGACCAAAGGGTAATACTATGAACTCATATTGATCATATCTAGTTCTAAAATTTGTTTTATGAATATCTTCATCTTTTATCTGCAACTGGTGGTAGCCGGTTCTTAAATCAATCTTTCAAAACATAGTTGTTCCCCTCACTTGATCTAACATGTCATCAATTCAGGGAAATGGGTATTTATTTTTTATAGTTAACTTATTCAATTCACAATAATTGATACACATTTTAAATGTTTCATCCTTTTTCTTGACAAATAGTACAAGGTCCCCCCATGGTGAGACACGAGGTCTGATATAACCTTTGTTTAACAGTTCCTTTAACTGCATTTTTAATTCTAGTAACCCTGGTATACTCTTTCAGTAAGGAGCTCTAGATACTACGGTGGCACCTAGTACTAAATATATGGAAAAATATATGTCTCCATGGGGAGGTAATCCTGGGATTTCCTCTAGAAACACATCTTGGAATTCACTAATGATTAGCAGAGTGTCTAAATTTTCCTTTTCAGTTTGTTTTTTAGTTGTTTCCATTTGCACCATGTATATTTGACATCCTTTTCTTGCATTCCTTTTAAGTTGTAAATCTAAAATTTGTGAGACTGATGTTGGTTTTGGTTTACCTTTAATTAATCATGTTATCCCATCTTGACTCATACAACTCACTGTTTTCTCCAGACAGTTTATAATAGATCCCTGTTTTTCCAACCAATTCATGCCTATTAATATATCATAGGATCCTAAATCAAGGATTTTTAAATATACCTATGTGGAATAACCATTTAAGTCAATGAGACAATGTCTTATTTTACTAGTTACCTTTCTTTTAGCACCGGTTGCTAACTATACCGATCGTGCATTCTTGAATTTTTCAGACTTTAATTTAAATTTTTCCACAATTTGGGGACTAATGTAGCTCAAAAAAGCCCCTTGATAAATTAAAATAGAAACAAATTAGTTTAAAATGGCACATTCAATATCAATCATAGTATATTGATGATCAACATCTCTGTCTTCTAGTGTTGCGTTGATCCTGGGAATAAATCTGGCAACATCATTCATCTTGTTACTTCATGAACCACCTGAATATTCTAAATTGATCGTGGACTAATAAATGTGGTCCTCCACAATCCAAACACTCCAAAGGTTCCCTTTCCTTAACCCCATTGCTATTTTTATTGTTCAATTCTATGGGTTTTGACCCAGTGAGAGACTGTGCAGGTTGATTTACATTTACCTTGTTGAATTTCTTCCATTGATTGTCCTTCTAAAATTTATTAAGATAAGGAGGTTTATGTATTTTTGCACTCATAAAAGACTTGGTTTTGTCCTTACCTTTCGATGGTTTTAAGCACTCGCTTATATTTTTAAACTGCTGGTAGTATAATCCAGCTTTCCTTACGCCTCATCCTTTGACTTAGGGTTTTCAAATTCAATCCTTTCTTTGTAAGAGGATGGTAAGAAGTTCCAAAATCATTGTACCTTTGATTTCTCTTATTTAATATAGGGAACATACCATAATAATTTTACAAATTTTGTTACAAACTGATCCATAGTTATCTATCCCATGCTTAACTCATGGAATTCCTTAGCATGATCATCATAATATCATTCACTCAAGTACCGAGACTTAAATTGTTTTTGGAATTCCTCCCAAGAAACTGACTTTTCTTCCAACAAGTGTTCACTTTTAGCATCTTCCCACCAAAGATTAGCCTTGTGTTGTAGCTGGTAAATAACCATTATGGCCTTTAAATTACTCTCGTACTCATATACCTGAAAATACTTTATCATGTTAAGAAGCCATGCTTCCACATCTTCTTCTCTTTCCCCATCAAAATTAAGGGGTTTGATTTTTCGAAACTCTCCTTGTAACTCCATTTTCTTCTTTTCTTTCTATGATTTTAGATACATCCTATCCGATTCACCTTCACTTTCAGACTTCTCTGATTCTCTTTCCACTTTTTTCCTCTTCAAACCTTCTCGTTCTATGCTTCTATGGATATACTTTTCAGTCAATTCTCTTATCATCCTCTCTTGTTTCTCACTAGGCTTTAACAAACTTCCATTGTTGTTTCTAAGATAAGTCAATTCTTGTTGCAAATTCTGGATGACATCCATAAATTGAGATGTTTGTGGGGTACTTCCATTACCCAATTCCACATATAATTCTTCCCCAACGGTTATGGCTGGAGGTGAATCCTCTTCCTTTTGTAGTTGTATGCTCCACTCACGTACCTTAAAAAACAATACAACCTCATATTAGTATTTCATCTTTATATTTCTGCACATATCTCATTTTACCGTGTTCTTTTCCTTACCGGCCCAGTGTTGAAACTGGGCTCTGATACCATTTTTCATAGACCTATGTCACTAGATTTTTTTGTTATTATTTTTAATTACATATAATTTGTACTCTAACGTTGCACATAAACTAATACTAAAATTGAGAAGACTAAAAGAGAACATGTTTTTCTTCATTTGTTCTACATGATTACACGCTATGATAATAGTTAATTCAATTCCCCACCCTGATATTCACACTACACAACATGAACTACAATTATGGGGTTAGTATCTCATTCCACTATTTCATAAGTTTGGTTGGCAACTATTACTATAACCTATGAGATTTTATTTGATAAACATTCTATGTTTATGTTACTCTGGAACTTTCAACATTTATGTTACTCTTAGAATCCTAAGTCATATTTATAATATGGGATTATATAACCGATAGCCCTCTACTGATCATAGCATGGAAAATCAAAATCTCTGCTCAGTTCATTTAATCAATACACACTTATACTTTTTTTTTATTTTGTGGCATGCTCGCGCTTGGAAATTCTCACTCTGCCACATTGATTATCGTTGGCCATGTAGCGCTCTCCCCATGGCTATCACATGGTTATGGTATGGTAGCTTGTAATGGTGATATGGTGGACGATGAGGATTCATTTCGTTGATTCAAATATTGATACCTTTCCTTGCTTCAAAAACCACAACATGTTTTGGATGCATTCTCATATTTCCTTCATTTCTTACCTTGTGGATTTTTCCTTCCCTCCTTCGACTGGAAGAATGTCAAATTTGCATCAAACATCGCAATGAAAACCCTACAAAAGTTGGCACAATGAGTTCTAATACTTAGTTACTTCACTTCTCTTCTGTTATTTTTCCACTATTAGTCGGCTTCACCAACTTCTTTTTATTTGAAGTATTTTGTATGGAAATACTAAGGGTTGTGTTCAGTGTTGATTCTTTCGAATTATATACTTCTAGAGGTATCAGGGTGGCCACTATCATTGGTCGGTTAACCTGGTCTCTAAAATATGCACCTTCCATTTTACAAATTTCGTTTATCCTCAGGGGTATTTCCATATATCAGTTCATAACCACTGCCCCTATGGTAATAATTTATTTCCTTTTTTCTCAAATATAGATTACTGGACTAAAATGTATTTTTTTTAGAATTGTTTCGACTGGGAAATTTGAATTAGGAACTAATTTTTTTTTACGGTTTCAACTCGATTTGGGAAAGGTTCAACAAAATTCAACAGAAACCTAGAATTCCCCTCCCCCCAAGATGTTCTATTTATAATTTACAGAGCTTATTTACCGACTGTTGCGTCATTTTTCCTCTGCATCATCTATGGCTAAATTGACTCCTATGAATTCGAGACAGGTAAGTGGAAGCTCGATTAATTCATGTGCTATCCGCATGCAAACGTCTGCACTCTCTAACTCAGTCTTGCAATTCAACAGGTTGGACCCGGTGGAAATTTTTTTTTTCACATTGATTGTGCCTTCAAATCCTTTTACTCATAGGCTTCACTTATGTATTTTTTTCACTTCTGGCACATTCTCACGAACTAGATGATACAGTCCCTTGGCTCCTTGCAGCAGGGAAATTTGAGATATTAGTTGTAACAGTATTGATTTTGATATATATATATGTTTTTCTTGTGTTGAAAACATCGTACATGTCTAAGTCTCGACAAACCTCTTTAATAACTTATTATTTTCGAGTGTAGTTTCTGGAAAGGAAAGAACCCTTTGATTTATATCATCCAACCGGTTTGATTTTTTTATATGAGGGAATGTTTCCTTTTTTTAACGAATAGCAATATCCTAAATTTCCTAATGGGTTTTCTCTAAAATGTGTTTTGTATTCTAAAACTATATAAGGATTTATATGTATATTTCTTTTTATTTATGATACCATAGTATAGTCTTTTACTTTCAAAAAATAAGATTTGGTTTGTCACAAATAATATGAGATCATGTGCATATTTAATGAATGAATGAATCTTCTAATTAGTGATGAATATTTTGGAATTGTCAGTATTATTAGAGCTCGCTACATATAGCAAAAGTTTCTGCTTTTCTCTAAATGTTGAATGGATATTACTTGTATTTTAAGATGTTTTTATATATTTTTTTGGGGCAGCTTCCTCTACACTTCCATCCAATATATGTAAAATTCTATGACCTGTATTCTAAG
Source organism: Pinus albicaulis (assembly GCA_034641835.2). Lineage (NCBI taxonomy): Eukaryota > Viridiplantae > Streptophyta > Pinopsida > Pinales > Pinaceae > Pinus > Pinus albicaulis. Next base: position 28,859 of record JAXQQM020072497.1, on the reverse strand, counting down.
CACTTTCGAGATTTCATCTCTGCTTAGACTCATTTAATTTCCCATACAACTAGTATGCTCGACCCGGTAACAGCGTAGGTTTTGGTTGTTTAATATATGGACTTCTGGGATTAATTCCTTTTTAACTTCCACACTGTAACCATAAGGTGAAAGAACAATTATTCAAAAGTTGAACTAGTTCTTGTTTCTAACCCTCGTTCAACTTTAACTCTCCTCTTTAAATTTGTTATATGCTTTATAGGATAAATATATTTCGAGTTAAAAATAAACAAGCTTAATAATCCCTAACTTTCAAAGGTCGACTCGAACAATTATTCACAAGTTTAACTAGTTCTTGTTTCTAACCCTCGTTCAACTTTAACTCTCCTCTTTAAATTTCTTATATGCTTTATAGGATAAATATATTTCGAGTTAAAAATAAACAAGCTTAATAATCCCTAACTTGCAAAGGTCGACTCGACTATTGAGGAAACAAAATATTTTCCTTTCAAAAAAAAAATCTCCTCTTCGAACTTATGAGACAAGCTCAGAATTTCATTTCGGCAAGATAACCAACTCAAACCCCCTTTCTCTTCGATCATATCCCTCCTCTATTGAGAGGTGAATTTATTCTAAATGACCTCATATAACCAATAGCCAAGGGTATAAATCTTTCACTAGGGGTATAATAATTTGTTCTTCCCAGGAGATGCATGCCACTAATTTACTCATCACTATTTTACTCAACATACTTTGCTAGGATGGAAAATTTTATGGGCTAATATTCACAGGTGGGTTAATTTTCCATGATTTTTCAAAAAAAAAAGATTCACCAATTTTCATTTTTTATAAAAATGATTCGCCCAAATTTTATAATATAAAACTATTTTACGTTAAAAATCGTCAACATTATATAGAGTGTATATATGAAATCATTATAAATTTCAATAATTTTACAAATACATCAATAAACATTTTATAGTTTGCATATTAGGTACTAGTGAGATTCACCAATTTTTTAAACTTCAAAATAATTCTCCACCCTTAAAATTTCCCCTGTTTGATAGCAAAGAAATTTCCTTTTCAAACCCTAATTTACCCATTCAATGAGTGTCATAATCCACAACATAAACAATAATTCTGAGCAATAAATAACCCTAACTATATTTCAACAATATACATACTCATGATTCATAAATGTTAGTGGTAAAAATCAATAAATAATATTTTCCATGATTCAACTATTCTGCAACTAATAATTCACACATACAAGTCATTGATCAGATTATACAGGTATAGAACCTATAATTAAATAAAATAACTCAGAAATTTTAACTAGATAGCAGTTCGAAACCACTTACCAAAAATACCATCCAACAAACCATGAACCGACCTCCAGTTGCCCCCAAGCTCAGATGTGCTTGCCCGGGAATCAACAACCTCTTGTGATTCCAATAAGGTACTTTATGTCTTATTTCCCTAGCATATTTTTCCTTAGTGACATCCTTGTCTTTAGGGTCTGCCAATCCACTAGCTTAGGCTATCTTTTTTTTTTTTTTTCCTTAAAGCCTACATTTCTCTCCCACAATGCTTTAGTCCAACCTTTACTCGGTGTTTTTCAACAACTGGGGAATTTAATAGATTTCCTCTCATATCATATTAAATATTACTAATAAAATCCTAGGGATTTTAAATAACAAGGAGTTATTTAAGGGGATATTAGTTCGATCTTATCCACCAACACCAATTTCCGGATCTTGGAAATAATCTCTTTAATTCAGTGTTTTTTTCCCAAGTAGTTTCCAAATTTTCGATATATAAAATAAATCATTTATTACACCATCATGCTTTATTTTTCACTTTAATTCAAGTCCATTATGGCTTTCTAACCTTTAATTCCAAAATTATTTCAATCTAAAAATAACAAAATATTTACATCGAAGCAGAGGGGTATTACAATCGTAGAGAAACATTTATTTCCCATATAGGCTTATTAGCGTGTTGCAACTTTATGTGGCATGGTGTAGAGCTCGCATGATATATTTGGATATGGAGTGATGAAGCATGTGGCTCTCATACAAGAGTCCATAATCAAGGTCATCTAATTTAAACATTTAAACATTTTGATTTGTCATGTTTACAAAGCACTTGTGTGAGCGAGTGCTATTGTTATTATTTTTGAACTATAATAGTATATGAACTATGAAAGCACCGGTGGTAATATTGTAACCATGTTTGAGACTTACTATAAAAATCCTTCTCTAGGAGTCTAATGAAATATTGTAAGGTTTTCAGCTCAATAATATAGCACAAGTATCTCAATTTTTTCTTTCCTTCTGATTTCCAATAAAACATTGCAACAATTTAGAAGCATATTGAGTATGAGGGTAAGTTTGCAGTAATTTCTATTGCTTAATATTAGTAGAAAATTAGATTTTACGCATAAAAACTAAGTATATTCCACACACTAAAATAATACATATATAGTTGGAAATAGATCCAACCAATTCCAAATATGAATAGAGAGGTGTTGACGGGGAAAAATGCCTTGCCAATAGTAAGGGGATATCCCCAGTATAAGGTCCCAACTAGACCCTAGACCGTTTGTGATAGGGATCACGTCCAGGGTGTAGGTCCAGCTACCATTGAATTTGTGAAATATATGCCTTTCTCGGATGGAGGTGTATTTCGAGAACAAGAGGATGCATGGCTACTTGAATGATGCGAAACGAATGGTCGACGAGTTCTCCTGAAAATGAAACATTATAAATAGAAAAGTGAGATTTAAAGCATGCAGCCAAAGGAAGTATTTTTATCAACACATCATTAGGGTCATGCTCATAAAGAGGCTTGTTTGACCATAAGAGAAGTAGTCCACTATGGTCAAAACACCCTTCAATTCCTTAAGTGTGTTTCCAAAAGATTAAGGCAATATCAACAACTAAGTTATTAACATGTCTCTGTGCTAAACATTGACAAATAATCAATACCTTCAAAGAGCTTAAATGTATAAATGATGCATGAACAAGAAACGCTTATTAATCAGTCACAATTGATAGCGAGTATATGAAGAAATAATATTCATAATGCTAACACACGAGTTTCCATCAGATCCAATAGTGGAGTCAAAACATTGGTTTGTATTCATTCCCAGAATCATGTATTCAATGTTGTGCAATCATCCCTCCTCTCTGTGGAGACCAAAAAATGTCCCTACATTATCTCTAGAGGGAGTACATATAGAACCAAAAATGACCTTTAGGCTGCCCTGCCCTTTCAACTTCTCGACTGTTGGCATGGTCTGCGACCTAGGAGATTTGCGACTTGCGACCTGCCTGAGGTTGCGACTTGCGATTGGGCACAATTTAGGACTTGCTACCTGTATGTGTCTACTACCTGTAAAATAAGTTATTTTCAAGGGATCATTTGTGTGATGGAAAGGTCCAAGGTCTCTACCTATTGTTGTTCTATGAGATAGGTTTGCCAGGCTAGGTAGTCGGAGGCTACTGGAGTAATTTGAAGCATGTCCTGTCCCAGCCTATGAAAGAAATCTAGAGCATCGGGAAATAAAGTGTGCCTCTTCATGGTGATTTGGTTGGATAGAGAGGCCAGCTTAATGTAGATCCAGACCAGTGTGACGATATACTGGTCGATGTTCTCTTTAGAAGCTGGGAGGTTCTGGGAAGCAGCTACTTGTCTGATGGGTCCCAAGAATGCTTGGATGTCTTGGGTCACCTCTTCCCTCCTCTTCTGAGTGGCCAATGTCCCTAAGGAAGGGATGTGTTGTACCTCCACCATCGAATCTATGCCACTGATCAGGTGTTCATAGGAAGACATAACCTTCTTTACATCTTTTACGAGCTTGTCCCTGGATTGCAGCTTCATCCATATCTGTACCTTATCGTTCTGAGTGTGGATCCAGGCCTTCTTTGGCCAAGTGTTGGGAGGCTGTGGTTACCTCTCAAACCATTCAAATATGTTGTCCTGTGTTTTAGAGGCTTCCTTTAGCTGTGCAGCTCTTTTCCTAGTTTATTCCTAGGCCCCTAGCAAAGGAGAGACTGTCTGTTTTATGCTTAACATCTCCTCATATACCTGCTTCATGGTGTTCTGTAAGGTATCCAAATCTCCCTGAATGACGATCTGTAGCCCTATGGCCTGAGTGATCGTGATTTGGAGCCTTTGACTTTTAGATTCTAGGGCTTTCTTTTTTATCTCTGCTTGAGTTTCCCTTTTCTCAAATGGCTATAGTTTTCTCTGCAGAAACAAGATCTCTCTGTTCATCTTGCTAACATTTTCTTCTATGGGAGCTGCAAAGGCGGTTCCAGCCAATGTTATCATTATGGGGTTAGTCGTGGTGTCCAAGACTATGTCCTTTTCTGTGGTCACTATGAGGGGCTCGGCTGGATTCCGTGCAAGGCATTTTCTCCTTTCCTGTTTGATTTTATGACACTACAAGGAAAATACTGTCTAGCGAAGGTTATAAAGAAGGTTTTTAGTGTTATAGAATTGGCCAAAATTGTCAAAAAAACATTTGCTACAAGATCCGTTTATGGTTACGGAGGTTTTGGTAGAGATTTTAACGAAAATTCAACACAACTAAAAAAAATGGGTGGCCGGAGGTTATTACGGATATTTTTTTCATCGGTCCGCTACTTTGGCTTTAACGCATCGATGTGTACATGCATATGGCACCCCGGGGCAGTCTCAGCCCAACGCACCAGGACATTTAGGTGTAAAACTGCACCGAGAATAGTGTTGGTCATACAACGCATGAGGTCGTTCTAATTGGTCTTGGGATTTGTGCAGTGCCCATAGGTTGTCTCAACAGACCGATGCGCATACTTATATAAATGAACTAGTGCGCCATATCATAGAAAGGAACCAAGATTTATAATTGGTATTCGTATTTTTGTGGTGCCCATAGATCGTAAAAATGCACTGGTGCTTATATATACGTAAATGCCCTGGTGCGTAGTATCACACAAACGCACCAATATTTATAACCGGTATCGGTATTTTTGTGGTGCCCATAGATCATACAACAGCACTGGTGCGTATAGGCACATAAACGCACCGGTGTACAGTTACTGACACACACCGATTTCATGTTGTACTTTTTAGAAACGTCGTCCTGCGATAGTGCAATTGTTGTGATTTTTTTTAAATTCATTATTCATCAAAATTCAACACATCTTATGTTGTGAAACGAGCCCCAAAAGTAGAAGAAAAGAGATATCAACACCTTAGAAAGAAGCCAGTTCGAGGGGGGAACCTCCAATACATTACATGAATGAAAAATTCTTGGATGATAAAAATTTAAAAACCTCCTTTCTATATATAGGAGTCCATGGGGCCACAATGTAATCTTAGTGGGGCCCAAATGTAATCCTAGCTAACCTAAAAATAATAATTTAAGGGCAGAATAATAACAATATGTGGGTTACAGGGGTACAATAATAACAATAAGGGGGTTACACTAACAACAATAAGGGACTATACTAGTAATATAGGGACCTAACATGCCCCTCTCCTTCAAAAAGGTGTTTTCCTCAATGCTTGAATAGCTCTGGGTACTTTTGTATAAAACTATCATCCTCCCATGTAGAATCTTCAGTGGGTAAGTCCTTCCACTTGATGAGATACTTTGAAACTGATCGATTTCATAGCTGTCGTGTTCTTTTTTTCCATGACCACTTCAAGTTCCAATATGATTTTTCCTTCCTCATCAAGTTCTGGAAATATTGTTTGAATTGGAATATTTTCACCTATAACCTTCTTTAAGCGTGAAACATGGAAAATTGGATGCACTCATGAAGAAGCAGGAAGCTCCAATTTGTATGCCATAGTACCAATATTTTGCAACACCTTGTAAGGACCATAGTACTTTGGCGATAATTTATTATCGTTCTTAGCTTGGTTGAGGGACATTTGTTTGTATGGTTGTAGCTATAAAAATACCCAGTCTCCTACATCAAAACTTCTCTCACTGTGACGTTGATCTTCCTGTTGTTTCATTCGATTTTGTGCCAAATTCAGGTTATCCTTTAAGAGTTGGAGAACTTCTTGTTGATGCTCGATGTGATCTTCCACTGCTTGAACCTTCAAATTTTCTCTTAAAGATGATGTGATGGATGGTGGATGATATCCATAAAGTGCCATAAATGGGGTCATTTTTGCTGCAATATGGAAGGAGGTGTTATACCACCATTCAGCAAGAGGTCACCACTTGACCCATTGTGCTTGTTTATCAGATACAAAACAACGAAGATATCCTTCCAAACATTTATTTACTATCTCAGTTTCACCATCGGATTCAGGATGATAAGATGAGCTATAAGCTAATTGAGTACCCAAACAAGAAAATAACTCCGTCCTAAAATTTCCAGTAAAAATGGGATCTCTGTCACTAACAATAACCCTTGGGTTTCCATGTAGCTTTTGAATTATGTCCATAAATGTAGTAGCAAATGTACTTGCTTTAAATGGATGAGATAATGCACAAAAGTGTGCATACTTGGTAAGTCTATCAACTACCACCATGATGACACTCTTTCCTTCAGACTTAGTGTAATATTCCTAATTAGTGGCAGTGAATTGGAATATTCTATTTTGTTTAGTTTTCCGTCTATAGTTTGTAAATAAATAAAAAGTGAGTGAAGAGGGTCTGACTCACTTAAGTGAAATAAGACATCCACCTAGTAGCACAACGTTGTGACTTAAGTGGGAGTCAAAGGGGGGGCCTAACACCATGTAGAAGAGGGGGCTTATGTACACTCTAGAAACTTCTACAAGCTTCTGCGTAGATAAGGATGAGGATGTGGGTAAGGATGTGGATGTGGAGGAGAGAGAGAGGCTACGTTGGATCTTGGAGGGAGACCAACGTTATAAAAGATGGAGGAGCCTCCTCATTTCATTCATTCTTGAGTTGTTGATTATTGAGTGAGACATTTGTCTTCTTTAGCATGTTGGCTATTTAGCCTGTTTGCAGCACTGTTTAGTGCACCGAGTGTCTCTGTGCGGAGATCTCACTTTTAGCCCTGGGGTACTTCGAGTGCCTTCTCGGGCAAGGTTAGTTTTATAGCATCATCCTCCAGGACAGTGTTATTGCTACAACAACATAATACTGTGCTGTAAGGTGTTGTCGTGGAGTCGTCAGGATACCTATTCCTTCTCTTGTTTTTCAAAGGGAGAGTCTTTCTTTCCTTTGGAGGATCATATTGGGAGACATTGGAGCTTATTTACAGATCTTGGCATCAGGCCAACACTTATTTTTCCCCTACTGTGCAGTCCCTCTTACTTACTGTGTTATTTTCATGGTGTATCTGCAGTGAGGGTTTGCCGGTTGATTTGAGGGGAAGATCTCAAGTGTAAGAATCATCCTTCCACTTTGTAGATCCATTGGAGGAGGTTTATTTCAGTTTTTTCATCATCTTCATCCTTCTCTACTTAGTTCCAATTTTGAGTTGCAGCAGCTACCCAAAACTCTGACATTTTTACCATTTTGTGTATTTCAGCCAATTCCTTGGAGGATTGAGGTATTTTTGCTTATAAGGGTTATAGTTTTGATACCCTATTGTATTTGGGCCATATATTGTCGTATCCCTCTATTATCATCATTTTGGAGTAGCATTCTATCATAGACTGCATTTTCATAGCCTAGGTTTATGCAGAGATAGCAGAATTCTTCATTTTCATGTACATGTATCATTGAGGCTTGTATTTCTTTTCTTGAGAGGTTGTTTCCTCAAGACTTGTACACTCTTTGCTGCTATACATTATTCTAGCTATATATATATTCATCTTTCTGTCTCACAGCTCTTGTAAAACATTGTCTCTTCATGGTGTGCATACATGTGTTTACATATTGCTGCAAGTCACTTATGAGTGGGATTCTTCAAGCAGCTCTATAGACAGAGTCTAGAAAGGGCCAGATAGCCTTAAGATCTCGTTCTCCTTAGAGATGACATATCCATTAAATGCCTTCCCAGTCAATCTCTAGTTGGAGTTTGCCGTATTTTAGAGATATCCCCGAAACGAGATATTACAGTGGTATCCGAGCTTTTGAACGAGATACTACAGTGGTATCAGAGCATAGTTCTGGCTCAGCCCATGGACATTATCACAATGCCTACATTATTTCCTCCAGTACTGAGTTAGAAAGAGAGGCAGCATAATCATATGCCGTTTGGAGATTATTTCCGAGAATGGGAGTCTAAGGGGGAAGACTTTAGAGCAGCTTTACCTTTCAAATATTACTGTCAGCTCATGCAGGATGAAAGCAAATGGAACAATGGAGGATCTAGAACGCAGAGGTCAAAGTTACAACATACTACTATGAGGTCACCTTTTTCCATGTATGAGGGATCGACTATTCCCTGTGAGTATAAGCCCAATAAGACCGGAATAGTGAAAAATATGAGTCTATTCTCATCTATTTTCAGATCCAGAGGAAATGCGTCCACCGTTGAGGAGGACAACAAGACTGAAGAAAAAGAAGAGGAAGTACCATGCACTTCCTCTTCTCATCAAGAAGAAGATATTGAGCATGGAAGACAATTGGATCATCATATTCTCAGTGATTACCTTGTTGAGTATAGATCTCAACCTAGAGCCTTCAAGGAGACTCTAGATTTTCCTCATTTCATCCAGTTGAAGGAAGAGAAGAGGCCATGCAGCAGAAAATATATCAAAGGAAATAGATTTCTGTTGTCTACTTTTGATGGGTCATCTAATGCAAGAACTTGGGTGAGAAAGTTGGAGGCATTTTTCCTACTACATCCTGTAGCAGGGAAATAAGTTGTTGAAATCTTAGCGTTGCATTTGGAGGGTGAAGCCTATGATTGGTGGTGTAGCCACTTGAGCCGTGCAAGGGTGGAGACTTTTGCAGAGTTCACTCAAGGGTTGATCCAAACCTTTGATGGAGAAAGAGAAAAGAAAGAAGAGATCACATCACCTCTTGAGGAGGCTTGTGAAAACGCTGTCACACTCATGGAGAAGCAACCACATGCATCAACAGTTGGGGCAGCCAACACTTTTGAGGAAGGGACTCTTGTAGCCCTAAAAGAAGTTCCAAATGCACATCAAGGTATGAAAATATTTCCACATTCCATTGTTGCAGCAAATTCTTTTGATCAATGTGGAGTTTCACTTTTGCATGACCAAGGGTCAAATATCATTGCTACTATAGAGCAGCTTGGTTGCACTGTACTGTGCAACATGAAAAATTTCAAGGAGGAATCAAACCACCATTCTCATGAGCCATTGTTGGATTGTACATCACATTGGAGGTTGGGGTTTGGAGCCTTGAAGATTGATGGTAGAGATATTGGAGTAAGAAACCTTTTCTCCCTTAAAGATGACACTTTCTCAATGAGCTCTTCTCAGCTAAAAGAGGAACTTCTACTTTCAGATCCAAGACCTCATTGGTTTTGGAAGACTATGGATGAAGGGGAGGTCTCAAGGAGAGATCTCATTAGAGATGCACTTCGACACACCATGGGATGCAATGACTTTCTTCCCTTCTCACAAGCGCAGATAGAAGATGGAGGACATCTTAGGATGGATAGCATCTCTCATGCTTGTGCTGGACATCCCTTGAGCCATACACATCATGATGGGAGGTTTTTTCCTACCATCTATTTGATTCTTGATAGGGTCTCATTGATCCTTGAGAAGCGTACATTTCAAAATCCCATGAAGTGCAAAGACAGGAATTTGATTTGGGAGGATGGTATCCCTCATGGGAGGAGTACTAGGATGAGGAGAAGAAGGATGCATCCACAGGTGATTGAGTGGATGTGGTTGATGAGAAAGGAACTAGGAGTCTACTTACAGATCTATGATACCGGGAAGCAGGAGGCTTGGTTGCACTGGTTACTCTTGAAGGAGTTTGGCCATCACTTGTACTTACAGATCTGTGATACCAGGCAGTAGGAGGCTTGGCTGCACTGGTTACTCTTGAAAGAGTTTGGCCATCACTTGGAAAACACTCTTCCTAAGAGTAGGAGGACGGGGAAAATATGGTTGGATACTTGCATCATTGAGCAGCATAGAGTATGGATGCATGGTGTTGATATGATACTCATATCATTCATTGTGTCTTCATCACATGATTGGTATGATGGAGGTATGGGGAGGCAACACAATGTCCTATTGCTTTGTTTGTTTCTAGGAGAGCAAGGGCAGATTTTCTCTCACACTTTGTATGATGTTGTAGGAAGAGGGGATGGCACTATCTCCTTGGTCTTTGATGATGATTGGGAAGCACTTCCATCTTGGGAGGTATTCCATATTTGTTGCAGCATTATTAGAGGAGTCTTTGACAAGGAGCATGTCAAAGAACAGAGTCTTGTATTGACAGGAGCTTATTTGCATGAGCTCACAGCGTTGTCACCTTGGAGCAGAACATTATGGATGAAGTGTGCGCAGCAGAGATATGGTGGATATATAACCCATAGGTCCCAGGATCACTTCATATTTGTTGCACTTAGAGGAGGTAATGATGATAGAGACATTTATCACTATGGCATATTCTTCTTAACTTGGATTTCCAAGCATAAGGAGGATTATCTTCTTGTAGCACATGGTTCATTCTTCTTCATAGCATGCCAAAACACTATGGAGGACTCATTCATGGATCCATGTACCATCTTACTTCCAGCATATGGTGAGGGATTTGTTTATACATTCATTGATTTGCACACTCATGCCATTCCTATGCAGTGCATTGCTTCACAAGGGGGCAAGTTTGTCACATTGCCCCATGAGTTGTATTGGGCCAATCTACATGATGGAGGCAGCCATCTCTTTTGTGGCCTTGGGCAAATGTTTTATCACCACATGTATGTTCAGTTGCTGCACTATAGCATGTATCATATAAAGACATGCATGATTAACCATGTAAAAAGAAACATTTTGCCATGTATTTTTATCAAGCAGCAACTTGTAAAACTGCGCTGTCACTACTAGGAAAGCTGTTGGTACCTTCTTGCATCACTTGTAACCTTCAGCATTTTCTTTATTTTGTTGTTGATCATGTCTCCATTTGCTGATATAGATCAGATTTGTGTGGGAGGCTTGATTATGAGGGAGACACATGAGCTGGATGTGTCCTTGAGTGGAAAATTTTTTCACAATTTCTGCACTACATGTTCTAATGGAAGCATGAGAGGAGATATGGCCACCACAACCAAATGTTTGTTCTCTTTTGAGGTGAGCCATAAGATTGATATTCATCCATTTTAAAGCCATGGCAAAGTGCTTGATCATGTATTATTGTTGTTACATTCAGCCATTTACTATCCTTTAGTAGATGTGATGAATCATGGAGATTGCTTGCCAAGGTAATTTTCTGGAGTTGCAGTGGATGAGACTACACCGTATCCTTGTGAGAAATTGTTTGCATCATGTATCATCATGTAAAACCTTCAAAAAAACTCTCATTAGGATGATCCATGATGACCATTTCCTATTCTTCATGGATAGATTGTTTTGGGCCAACTTGTTCTTCATTGTTGGAGGAACCTTCTTTGGAGGATTGTTCTTCACTTTGCCATTGGAGGGAAATAATTTTGCAGCCCAGCATTAGCATACACTCTAAACTTGTCATGAGTGGAGAGAAGGATAGCATGGGGTAAGCTATGATGCTTTCCAAGTTCATATTTTCATCCCACCTTCATTACCGGAGCTTGAGGTGGACAGAGATTTTCAGGAGTTGCCTTGTTTGGAGGAGGCTTATCTTGTTTGGATGATTGCTTGGAGATGAAGGATCCACATGAGGGAGATATTCCTCATTATATTCCCTTCTCCATGCCTTGGAGGTGGAAATTCTTGATTCTATCCTTGTAGTTTCTGGGGGACAAGCTCCCCGGGATCGATGGGGGGACAAGGGACAACACAGGTGTGAGGATACATCACAACGGGGGTCTTAGTCTCGCCTGTAGAGAAGCATCATTCATAGCAGAAAGATGCGCGATCGAGCCATGGGACTTGGGCTATTATTGGCCATGGTGAGTGATGCGTCTGGGAGGATTCTTGTTTGGCTGGGCATTTGCTACAGGAGAGATCAGCTTGGGATCCTGGCATTGAGAGATCCCTTCATATCCCGGAGGTCGTGCGAGAGGACATGGAAGATTAGGTGAACATCTGGACCCAGGCATTTTGCGATATCGGTGGAAACCATTTCAGAGACTTGTTCGAGAGATTGTGAGGGGGCAAGCAACATTTTGTTGGCAGGAATTTGTAATATTCTGATGCATGACAACTAATTGGAATATTCTATTTTGTTTAGTTTTCCATCTATAGTTTGTAAATAAATAAGAAGTGAGTGAAGAGGGTCTAACTCACTTAAGTGAAATAATACATCCACCTAGTAGCACAACGTTGTGACTTAAGTGGGAGTCAAGGGAGGAGGGGGCCTATGTACACTCTAGAAGCTTCTGCAAGCTTCTGCGCATATAAGGATGAGGATATGGATAAGGACGAGGATGTGGAGGAGAGAGAGAGAGGATAAGTTGGGTTTTGGAGGGAAAACCAACGTTGTAAAAGATGGAGGAGCCTCATCATTTCATTCATGCTTGAGTTGTTGATTGTTGAGTGAGACATTTGTCTTCTTTTGCACGCTGGATGTTTAGCCTGTATGTAGCATTGTTTAGTGCAACCGAGTGTCTCCGTGCGGAGATCTCACCCTTAGCCCCGAGGGACTTCGAGTGCCTACTCGGGCAAGGTTAGTTTTTCAGCATCATCCTCTACGACAATGTTATTGTTGTAGCAACATAATACTGTGTTGTAGGGTGTTGCCGTGGTGACTACACGACACCACTTCCTTCTCTTGTTTTCCAGAGGGAGAGTCTTTCTTTCCTTTGGAGGATCAGATTGGGAGATATTGGAGCTTACTTGCAGATCTTAGCATCAGGCCAACATTTATTTTTCCCCTACTGCGCAGTCCCTCTTAGTTACTGCATTATTTTCATGGTGTATCTGCAGTGAGGGGCTGTGGATTGATTTGAGGGGAAGATCTCAAGTGTAAGGATTAGCCTTCCACTTTGGAGATCTATCGGAGGAGGTCTACTTCAGTTTTTCATCATCTTCAGCCTTCTCTATTTGAGTTCTAGATTTGAGTTGCAGTAGCTGCCCAACAACTCCGACATTTTTGCCATATTGTGTATTTCAGCCAATCCCTTGGAGGATTGAGGTATTTTTTCTTATAAGGGTTAGAGCTTTGCTCCCCTATTGTATTTGGGCTACATATTGTCATATCCATCCATTTTAATCATTTTGGAGCAGCATTCTATCATAGACTGTGTTTTCATAGCCTGGGTTTATGCAGAAATAACAGTATTCTTCATGTTCATGTACATGTGTTGTTGAGGCTTGGATTGCTTTTCTTGAGAGGTTGTTTTCCTCAAGACTTGTACACTCTTTTGTTGCTATTATTCTTTGCTATATATATATTCATCTTCTTGTCTCACAGCTCTTGTAAAACACTGTCTCTTCATGGTGTGCTCATACATGTGTTTGCATATTGCTGCAAGTCTCTTTTGAGTGGATTCTTCTAGTAGCTCTATAAACAGAGTCTGGAAAGGGCCAGATAGCCTCCGGATCTCTTCCTCTTTTAGAGGCGACATATCCGGTAAATTCCTTCCAATTCAATCTCTGGTTGGAGTTTGTCGTATTTCGAATATCCGACGGATATTAGGTGGTATGGCTTTTGAACGGGATATTACACTTAGGTAAACCTGTGATAAAATCCATTGAAATCTCCTCCAAGATTTACAAACTGGAATTGATAAGGTTTTAGAAGACTAGGGGTCTTAAATGTCTCTCTTAAATTGTCTCAACTTTATTACGCTAGCAAACCAAACATTCTCCCACAAACTTTTGAATATCATATTTAAGGCCATCCCAAAAAAAATCTTTCTTCACCCTGTGGTAAGTTTTTACAAATCCTGAGTGTCCTCCTAAAGGAGAAGTGTGCGATTCCAAAGGAATATTTTGTTTTAGTTGGGAATTCTTACAAAGATATAAGTGATATTTGTACCATAAGGAATCATTTTTCCAACTAAATGTGTCAGATTTACTAGGATCTTGCTACAAATTTTGAATGAGTGTCCACACTTCTTCATCCTTCTTCCATTCATCTCTTGCTTGAACCTCATTCCACAGTTGGATAATAGAAATGGCACAAAGCAATGCTTCCACCTCTTCATTATTTCTTGAGAGTGCATCTGCAACAACATTTAGCTTCCCTTTTTTGTAGATTATTTCAAAGTCATAACCCAAAATCTTTGTGACCCATTTTTGCTGCTCTTATGAAGATAGTCTTTTCTCCAAAAAGTGTTTAAGACTATCATGATCATTTTTTACCTTGAAGTGCCTTCCCCTTAGGTAAGTTCACCATTTCTTTAGTGCATGCAGTATTGCTTAATTTCTTTCTCATAAATAACTTTCTGTGAATACTTTCCTTTGATTGGATGACTTTCAAAAGCAATGGGTCTTCCTTCTTGCATTAAAACAACACCAATTCCATTTCCCGAGGCATCACATTCCACAATAAAGGTTTTTGTGAATTCTGGCATAACTAAGATCGGTGCTAGGCACATTAACTCTTTAAGATGTTCAAAGGCCTTAGTTGCTTTAGGAGTTCATGAAAATGCATCTTTCTTCAATAATTTTGTTAGAGGTGCTGCTATTCTCCCACAATTCCTAACAAAATTGCGATAATACCCTATTAACCTGAGAAATACTCACAACTACTTTCTGGTTGTGGGGACTTTCCATTCTTTAATGGCTTTAATTTTGTTAGGGTCTACCTTAACACCCTCGTGAGATACAATATGACCCAGATATTCCACCTCTTGTACTCAGAAGAAACATTTGGATGTTTTTGCATCTAATTGTTTCTCCTGCAATAGTTTGAGCACCCTGTCAACATGTTCAACATGATCCTTCCAAGACTTGCTATATATTAGTATATCATCAAAAAATACTAGCACAAATTTTCTAAGGAAGGGTTTGAAAATGGAATTCATCAAGCCTTGAAATTTATAAGGTGCATCGGTAAGGCCAAAAGACATGAACAAAAATTCATAATGACCCTCATGAGTTTGAAATGTTGTTTTCAGAATATCTCCAGTCTTCATTCTAATTTGATGATATCCTGAATGAAGATCCAACTTGGTAAAATAAATTGCTCCATCTAATTCATCCAATAATTCATCAATCATAGGAATGGAAAATTTATCTTTAATGGTGAGCTTATTGAGCTCCCTATAACCTGGACACATGCACCATGATCCATCCTTCTTGTGTACAAGTACTACAGGAGCAGAGAAAGAACTTTGACTACGTTGAATTATACCAGCCTCTAACATTTCTGCAATCATACGTTCAATTTCGCACTTTTGGACATAAGGATATCTATAAGGCCTGATGTTTGGAGGAACACTTCCTGGAATCAAATTAATAGCATGATCATGATCACAAATAGGTGGGAGTCCTTTGGGAGTTTCAAAAATGTTGGAATTATTGTCCAAAAATTATTGGAGATCTACAGAAATAGATGATTTTGATGTTGGAACTTCTTGTGAGCATAATTGTGAAATTACGCCTTATTGTTCTTTCTTTAGAAGCTTTTTCATGACATTAGAGCTTATTATCTTTCCCGGATTCCCTGCAATACCCCGTAATTCGACTTCCTTTCCTTCTAAAAAAAATTCAAGAAAAGTTCTTGAAAATAAAAAGCTACCGTCCCCAAAGATTGTAACCATTGTACTCCTAGTACAACATCAGCACCTCCCATAGGAATGGAAAGAATTGGAATATTCAATACATACTCCCCCATATTTAGCTTTATATTATGGCATTTTCCAGAGCAATTATTAGTTCCTCCATTTGCAACCATCACTTGACATTTTGGTGCTGGGTATAGGAAACAATTGAATTCCTTGGCTACCTTACAATGAATAAAATTATGGGTACTACCTGAATCAATCAACACTATTACCTTTTTATTCTTGATACGTCCTTCTATCATGAGAGTTTGAGGAGTGGTAATTCCTACCAATGCATTACACGATATGGCCAGACTCATTTCTTCCTCTTCTAGGGTTGGTTCCTGGTGTATATCCTCTTCTTGTTCATTTTCTTCTTCCTCTTCACAATCTATGTAAAATAATTTCTTCTCTTTTTTCTTCCAATTTTTGTGGTGTCAACCTTGTAGGTTGTGGAAATATAGGAGTAGAAACACTTCCCTCTTTATAGAAGTGAGTGGTAGGCTTCCTTCTCACCATAATTTTACATTCAATTTTTCTGGCTAACTTGAATGCCTTCTCCAATGAATCGGGTTCCAAAACACAAACTTCATGTTGGATGTTATCCTTTAAAGTCCCTATAAAGAGATCAATTCTGTGTTCCTCTGGAATATCATTTACCCTTATATTCAATTTTTGGAAGTCCTTAATGTGCTCCCCCACCAAACCCTTTTATTTGAGATTTATCAATTGGCTAAAGAAGGTTTTTCTCTTTGTATCCTCATAATGTGCTATCATTTCCTCCATAAAAATTGACCAAGTGACAATTTTTTTACGAGAGCAAAGTCATCGACACCATACAAATTTATTTTGTTCTAAATGTAAAGTTGCAATGCATACCTTTTGTGTGTTTTGCACATTATTGAGATCAAAATATTGCTCCATCTGTAGTGTCCATGTTACCAGATCCTTTCCATTAAACTTCCTCATATCCATTTTTGGAATATGGTGGTTCTTCCCACCAAAATTAGAGTTTATGAAATCATGATTAACATTTATTTTGTTCTCATCACGAGTTTCCTCTACTATCTTCTCACCATTAGGAAACATTTGTTGTATCAACTTTGCCAAACCTTTGATGTCTACTTTTAGATCATTCTTCATGTTTTCCATTTTTTCATCGATCTTAGCTTCCATGCCAACTTCCATGCCATCCATCTTAGCTTCCAAACCATTTATCTTAGCTTCCACAACTTTCTTCAAACCATCCATTTCATTTTTTGTTGCTCTTTGCGATAGCGAAATTTGGTGCACTTGCTCATGGACTTTTGATATCTCATATTGCATTTCTTCGTCTTCATGAGTCATAGTAGAGACTTCTGAAGGCTTAATGGGTGTTGAATTCTTTTTAGGAGGCATTTTAGAACCCAATACCGATATCTATGCTCAATAGGCCTTTGGAATCACCTAGAACTGATTTTTCAAAAAGGCTTATGCAATTTGAAAAAAATACACACATTTTTCTTTATTTTGAGGAGCTCGATATTTAAACTGATTTATCTCTGTGATTTTGGATCTTCAATATCTGAAATTTGGCCCTAAAGTAGCCCTCTTAATCGTCTTTCGAATTCCATATGTCTGACCTGATTTGGATTCTTGAAGACAAAGTTATGCCCAATCTCCTATGATGACCTAATTATGGATTGGTTCGGTAGAGAGAACTTGTACAACCTGCCACGTGTCACTGTTTCCTCCTTCAGCTCTGAAATTGATATAGTGAAAACTACAGATTATGTACTTATGGCCACTTTTTACATAATTCCAATTTGATGCTCAGAGAGAGGGTTATGAATATTTTCCCATGATCACCTCTTTGAGATGAAATTTGGGAGCCTACAAAAGACCTAACTTCCACAAACCATATCTCCGAAAATAGTGCAAACCAAGCTCTAAAATTTCGCGAAGATATTCCTTAGGATTTCTTCTTCTCTCCCTAAACATTTTAGCTTCTGAACCTTTGTAGAAAAAACAGTATAGCGAAAATTCCACGATGACCTGTTTAGGTTAAATTTAGGAGCCTGCAAAAATACCTAACTTCCACAGATCATATCTCTGAAAATATTGCAAACCAAGCTCTCAAATTTTGCGACGATGTTCCTTCGGATTTCGGCTTTGCACTCTAAAAATTTCAGCTTCTGAACCTTCGTAGAAAAAAATTATAGAGAAAATGCCACGATGACCTGTTTGGGGCAGCGAAACCCGAGAATCCAAAGCTCTAATACCAAATTTTGTGAAACCAGCTCCAAAGATATAAAAAAAGAGATATCAATGCCTTAGAAATAATCCACTTCGAGGGGGCAACCTCAAATACATTACATGAATGAAAAATTCTTGAATGATACAAATTACAAAACCTCCTTTCTATATATAGGAGTCCATGGGGCCACAATGTAATCTTAGTGGAGCCATTATGTAATCCTAGCCGACCTAAAAATAATAATTTAAGGGCACAATAATAACAATATGGGGTTTACAAGGGTACAATAATAGCAAGAAGGGGGTTACACTAACAACAATAAGGGATTGTAGTAGTAATATAGGCACCTAACATCTTATAACAATATTCATATTAATTACATTTTTATTAATGCATTTGAATGTGATGTTTGGATTAATTTTTTATATCATATCATAATTATTGTGGTCTTTTAAAATTCGTTATTCATCAAAAGTCGGCACATATATATCTTATAACAATATTCATATGAATTAAATTTTTATTAGTGCATTTGAGAATGAAAATGGAGAACGCAATATAATAAATTAAAACATGTATATATATATATATAAGACAGTCATTATCAAACAAAATGGGACAGTTATTGGTATCCCTTTGTCTTTCAATTGGGACACTATGTCCATTACATTAAACAAAATGTCTGATTTCACAGACATATATATTTCAAAAAAATAAAATGCCATGCTTTGATATCCAAACATAGTGATCATCATTCTTCGCTTGAACTTATGTCACTGCTAGAGCTACTTCCATGACTTGGGTTATTTTCAGGAATTTTTTGTTCACGACATTGATTGTTTTCTTCTTCTTTACCTCCCATATACAAACATAAAAATAAACTGAAATGAGTGTATATACATTGGTGAGAATAATGAAAATTGCAATATTAAATAATATACATCAATGTAAATCAAAAATAAAAATGATGTACCATAGCAACAATTTACTCATAAACTATACACATTCTTTCAAAACCATGTGCCATGCCATCTTTCAAAATTTCATCTGTTGGCCAGTTCCATACTTTGTTTCCTGTAAGTTTTACACCGCATAAAAAATCCTATATTTAATATAAAATATTTTTTTTGTTCTATTAAGTATAGACGGAGCTAAGTAAAACAAGATTGATATATGCTTACAAATTCCACAATTAATTTCTGATCTGCCAACATATACTCACAACCCATATTTAACCCAATTTCAATCAATTCATCTAATGGTTCCTCTTTGTATGTTAACACATGTTTGAAGACGTTCAATGATGATTTTTGTAAAAAAACTTAAAAAATACAAAAATGAAGTCTAGTTAAGTTGTTATAAGGAAGTACAAATTACTCACAAACTTAGAGATCAACCCTTTTCTTCCTTGTCTTCCTATTTTATGTGCTGAATGGGTTCCATTTTCCTTTATTTTCTGGAAGATAATTCTTGAAAATTAATATTTAACACTAAATTGTTTATTTATTGTACCTAATGATCGAAAAATTCAATGATTACATTTTACATTTGAATCACGTTGTTGTTGAGATGGCTCCTCCTGTGATGCAATTTTTTCCATTTCTTTGACCATCTCCTTGTACACCTTTTTGAACATTCCTACTGGCATATTTCTGATATTAGCTCGTTCATCTTTTGAGATTTTCATAATCTTCCTGAAAATGTAACATGACAATAAAATATTTAATTTTTATATTGATATATGAAAAGTAAATATAACAAAAGTGATATTTATAAAATACCTAATGTTATTTAAAGAACATACTTTTTCATTCCTTTATTTTGTTATTGTGTTTGCTATTAAAGTCCAAGATATACTATTGACTAATTCTCTGTTAATTTCCTATAGTCTAGATAAAATTTGGTTCCTGGAATCATTGGATTGATATTTGCATTGTAAGTGGAAAGAACGCCCATACATTCGGCTCACTAGATCCTCAAACTTTGTGCCCTTTCGTTAACTTCCAGCACCACTCCAGATGAGCTAAGGAGAAATTCATTTTCATTTGCATTTTTTGTTTTTTTTCTTTTCTTAGAAAAACATTCGTTTTCTGAGTTGTTGGTCCCTATAGAACATTAAACATATGTGAATTAATAGACTATTTGACACATGTTATATAATAATTTTAATTATGTTATTAATGATAATTAAAAAAATAAACTCATATTGGATCGATAGTACTTTTTCATTCACCTGATTCATCCTTTTGCAATTTTTCCATTAAGCTTTTACGCTCTTCTGGTCCTAGATCAGAAATAATCATATTGAGCTTCGTCATTTTGTGGCTCTGCATGATACACAGTAAACAATACATATTAGTTAAACTTACATATAGTTCAAAAATAATATTTTTTATAAATAATTTACAAAAAACTTTCCTTTTTTTTCTTTTCTTGATGTGTTATCAGTATTTTTGTTACTTGATCTCTTGTTAGTCATCTCTTTATCAATCTGAAACCTGTACCATATCATTCATTAATATATTTAAATAAATTCTCAACTTTTCAGGTACAAAATAAATCTCAAGACACTGGTGTGCCTTTCATGACGTATGCACTGCGGCCTGTGCATGGGGGTATTAAAAACACACCGCAAAATAGTATAATAGACCGTACAGTGTGTGGGGTATTATAAACGCACCGCAAAAATAGTGTAATAGATCGTACAATGCTATCCTCGTAAAATGGAGCACCGGTGCCCTATTTCAGATATAGCGCATTGATTTAGAAACATTGTTTTTAGTTTTTTTATTATGTAGTATTTGCGCGATGTGTTTTATAATACAGCACACTGGTACACTAGGGTACTCAGGGTGCACCGATAAAGAAAAATCCATTTTTTCCAAAAATTCACGTAATGGCCGAATGGATTGGGATCCGACTATGCAAGTCGTCTCGTGGGTTCGATGTCAATCTAAAATGAAAACCCCCAACTCTGAAATCATAGAAATAGGGAGAAAAAAGGGAAAAAACAAAAAAAAAATGAAGGGTTTAGGGTAAAAATGGATAAAACTGCAGAAAAAGTAAAAAAAATAATCAAATTTAATCACGAGATGGTTTGAAATTCTATGATACAGGGTTTGAATCACCAGAGGTGATTGTCTGAATACTTCTGTTCGAACGTATTTCACTGCTCCATAGTTCCCTCGTGCTCTCTTGCTCCAGGTCTATCTCCTGCAAATATCTGGCTGAAAATTTTAGCAAAAATAGTGAAATAATGAGCAGTGTTTAGTATTTAAGGAATTATTTTATGAAATTATATTTTTGAAAATATTTTGCCGCCAATTTCTCAAATTGCCACTTTTTTTTCACTTAAAGAAAATAGAGTTGCGCTTTTTTTATTTGTGTTTATTCGTGACCGGTGCGGAATAGTTGTGAAGCATCGGTGCATCTGAGTAATATGACGCACTAGTGCATGTTATGATGATAAGCGCACTATAATGTATAAAGTTCTTTTTTCTTGTATGTGAGATCATATTAAAATAATGATAATTCTAAAGTACATGAATTTATTTTCATTATTTTCTAAACTTTATTATGTTACAAAAATTCATATTATTCTAGATTTGTTGCTTTACAACTATTTGCAAATTACAAATTTAAATATTTTAATAAAATCATTTCACATTAATATAGTTAAAATTTATAAATATTTTACTTACAATTACAATTACAATTACAATTACAATTACAATTTTATTTTTACATACAATTACATTTACAATTACAATTAAAATTTTACAAATATTTTACATACAATTACAAGTTTACAATTTTTCATATATACAATTACAGTTAGAATCATTTCACAATAAATTAAATATTACAATCACAATTAAATTTTACATTAAATATTTTATATTTGGCGCAAAGGAGGATTTAAATGTGAAGTGTTGAACAGAGCCTGGAGATTATCAATTGGATTTCTTCTCTGGATCATATGGAAAGAAAGGAACCATAGGATTTTCAGAGGTGAAGAACAAACCATGAATCAAATATGGCAAAAATTAATAGAGAATATACGAGAAACTATTCTAGTGGAAAGCTGGACAAAGGAAGATTGGCAGGCAGAAGGTCGTGAAGCTCAAATGCTTATCAAGTTAAATTTAAAACCTTAAATTTTATACAAAAATATTTGGAAATATAAACCTCCACCCCAGAATATAGAAGATAAGTGGAAGGCTCCTCAGAATGGATTTATTAAACTCAATTACGATGGTGCTTCAAAAGGTAATCCGGGTCAAGCAGGAACTCGAGGGATCTTTCGAAACTCTCTAGGGGAAGCTTGTCGGGTTTATGCATCAGATTTGGGCTTTGCAACTAATAATGAAGCAGAATTAATGGCGGTAAAACAAGGGTTACTGATAGCCATAAGAGAAAATTATCAACGATTCATTGTAGAAGGAGACTCTCCAATGGTTACAGCTGTTCTATGCAAACTCCAACAAGGCTCAACTTGGGAGAAAATAAGTAAAATTTGGAGAACGGAAAATCTCATTCAGGAAATAAGCATGCTGCTTAAAGAAATTCAATATCTAATACGAAGACACATTCGGCAAAAAGGAAATGAGGCATCAGATTATTTGGCTAATTGTGGCTATAAAAATTCTGATAGCAATTTGGATGCCAGGCCAACAAATAGAATCTCGAACATTGAATTACATTCCCTTGAGCTTATTATACAAAAATATCTGAGTGGAAGTGAAGAAACCTGATTGGGGTGGATGGATGACAGTACCCGGATCAGAATTCCCATTAAACAAGATCGTCGATGCTTCAACAGGCCAAGTGGAAAATCTCGTGCATGCATCATAAATGAATGATGTCTAAGCCGTCTAGATCCAAATCATGGAGGCATATGAAATATAGGCGTATGATGGTGGATTTAGAAGGACATCCTGTGTTGTGAGAGTTGTGAGGGGGAAAAATCAGTCTTGTAGAAAGGATTAAGAGTGTTAAGAAAGGATACATCATAAACAATTTCTCTGTCATAGGAATCAACAAGCAACGGGTGACGGAAGTGGAAACAAGCAGCACTAGGTTTATAGCTTTTCTGGGGAATGTAATTTCTCTTCTCACCTCCATGTTCATTACCAAAATCTTGGAAATGTATCTGGTCATGAAAATTTCTGTAAGTTTTATCAGTTGGTGAACTGCTTGGTCTCTGTTGACTCAGTTACAGCCGGTCGAGCCGTGCTTTCGAGATCCCTGCCTTAGGCACTTTAACAGGCACATGCCTGTGAATAACTGTCGTCTTTGTCTAATTAACAAAACCACTCTTTGGCTTGTGGGTTATTGCTGTCCAATTAGTGGTGGTATGAGAGCCTGTTATTGTCTACAGGTTAATAGTCACAATTCCTTCCTCTTCTATTATGTTTTGTCAATTGATTTCCTTTGCTGCAGGCACAATTCTAAGTTTAAATCTAAAATTGTAAAATAATATTGGTTGTGTTTCCCCTTCCTTGCTATTATTTTTAGTAGAGGGAAAGGCATGCGGGTTTTTCTTAGCATCGGGTATAAGTGCGGGGTCGTTCTTCCTTACATAATTAAAATCATTATGAATAAAAATCGGGGGTTAAGGGTCTCTGTATACTATACTCTGTTTTCTCTGTTTTCCCATCATCATCTGTTGGCTTATCCACAGCGCAGTTCTCAATCCTGGCTTTGTCTCGTCACAATTGGTTTTAGTCTCTCCGTTTATAACTCGAACCAATGTCATTTTTGGGTTCACCGGAGTAGTCATGATACTACCAAAGAGAGTAACATGGGTTTTATTTCTATTAACGAGCATCAAAATTGTCCATTTTTTGTTCTCGGCAACAAGAATCAAAGTTTATTTGTTATATCATTTTCTTAATTGCTTTTTATTATTCCAAAGCATGCTTTTACTATAATTCAGCTCACAATGGTTAAGAGGCAAACAAGGAAACCTTTGGGCCACACTTTTGACAAAGGGAAACAGAAGATGTTCCAACCTGCAGAGAAAAATAGGAAAAGAGGGAGGAAGACACAACAGGAGGTTTTAATGAACCTCTCTTCTATCTATTCACTTGGAAATTCTTCAAAGATCAGACAGGAAATCCATGGATGTGAAAGAGAAATTAAGAAAAATGAAGAAGATAATGAGGTAGAAGCAGAAATTCTGGACTTTGTTACTGATCCTGGCAATACCCGAGGTCGACTTTCATTATTCAATCAAACAGTCCACACTTACTAGATTTTAAAATGCCTATTAGCAAAGGCAATTCAGAGTATTCATCCTTCCAGAGAGAAGCCAGAACCAAAAATGCTAGAATTATTGCAGGACATTGACATTCAGCTGCAACACATAAAGTTCACCTAGTACCAAGCCACTGATCATATTGGTAGAATTGATGATTATGTTGGAAGAGTGGAGAAGTAGATCCAACAACTGCAACAAGCTGATATGCCAGGATCCACTGTAAAGGATCCTACCCCGATTAAATCTTCTGATGGCTAGGAGTTTAGTTTATTTTACAATATGAATTTTGCTTTTTTGCAAAGTACTATAGGTCCTAATAGTTACTTTGATAATAGACTAAATAGATAGGTTTCTCATGCAACAAACAGTAGAATGAAACTCTTTCAGTTTTGGATGGCCTTCAATGCTTTAACGTGGCCAACAGATCTGGTTTCCTTCGGGCAGGCTGAGGCCAAAAATGTTAATATTTTTGTAACCTGCTTTCAAATGATAAATAGAAAATAGCAAGGTACTACTAAATTGACAAAAAAAAAAAATACAGTTAAAATTACAATTACAAATACAAATACAATTTTACAATTTTACATACAATTAAAATTTAAATTTCAATTACAATCATGACATAATATTTTATAAATATCATGGTCATTATTATTAAATTAATTAATAAACATCATCATGATCATGATAACCATCGTACAAACATCATATTCGACTAAAAAACACATTTAAACATCAAATTAACATTATATATTAACATCAAATATACATCTCATGTCAAATAACTCATGCTATCACATATGCACATCATAATGATCACCAACATGTAAATTAAGTACAACTGCAACATGAACACAAAATACATGGACCATATATATATATATATATATATATATATATATATATATATATATATAATGTTAAAAATATACAACTGTCATACAAATGTCATGGATCAACTGGTGGTAGTAAACATCAATATAAGTACAAGTGGAGGCTTGCTTAGTAAATGGTGCAGCCTCGACGGTCGATGGTCGAGCCTGCTCATGATCATCACTAGTACTGATGGATGCATTAGCTGGACGTGGTAGTACAAAATCAATATAAGAAGTAGTAGTGGAGGCCTGCTCAGTCAATAGTGCAGCCTCGACGGTCGATGGTCCAGCCTGCTCATGATCATGACTAGTACTTATGGATATTTTAGGCTGCTAACTCGATGTGGCCGATGGTCCAGCCTCATCTCCATGATGACTGCTAGATGCTGCTAGTGGAGCCTCATTCTCATCAGACGTAGCGCGAGGTGAAAAATCATGAGATGATGAGCTGCTGCTCATGGACTGTCCATCACGTGTCGCGGCTCGACTACGCCTATAATGTGCAATAGTGCTCCTCAGTCGCGTAACAGATGTCGTAGCTCCTACAACATGAAACATCAAGTTGTACATGTCACGCAGCATGCCTCTCCACATCCGTAATAGCCTATCATTAGCATGTATGTCTCTGTATTGAGCAGGCCTGATGCTCGCCTCAACAATCAGTGCACTGAGTTGGTCACCCAACTCCATCCTATATCTAGTCTCAGGTCGACCACGCCTAGAAAAATGCGGTACTGGTGCACCAGCAGGAGGATGTCTCTTTACACCAGCCTCATCCTGATCATGATCCTCGACATCGTCCATGTCTTGATCATCATCAGGATCCACACCTGGATCATATAGTGGTTCCGGAATCTCCTCACCATCAAAATACCCAATGTCTGCAAAATATATACAACTGCACACCAATAATTAGACAATTTCATTACAAAATTTAATAAAAACAAGTTAAAGAACATGTTAGAATAAATATAAATAAAACAGTAATATTACCTCTATCATCTGGCGGCTCATCATATGTGAAGAGGATGTTGGCACACCCTCGCCAATCTAATCTTGCATAAGGGCATGGGACCATAATGAAGGGATGCAGCTGATCATCAACACTGGCTAGTAAGTCTAGTGCATCATGCGATATCCTGGCTGGAAACATAGTATCTCCCCCCTTGGGCATCATCTACCCCCACATGTGCATCTGAGCCTCCAACATTGGCCTACAAGGCTGTTGAACAAAACTAGGCCTCATCTCTGGAAGCCTCTCAAAAAATAAACAAAACAGCTCTTAAGAAAAAGGGAAGTTGACCCTCCCTTGTGCATGAGCACGACATCTATCTAAGGTCGTCCAAAACTACCACAAAAAAATGGTAGACCACCTAACAATTCATGGCTCCTGTACTAAATAATCAACATAATATAAAAGCGAGAAACTGATGTGTTGTCCATCACTGGTTTTGTGCAAAATGGTCAAAATGATAAGTGAGAGGCATTTCACATCTTGTCTACCAAATGCACCTATACATAACTAACCTCGAGGTACCTGAAACTCTGAAGGAGATAGTACATGTGCTCCAATGTATCTCTGGGAGTAAACTAAATGACACCTGCTACAGAAATAGCTGGAACCTCTAGGAATGAGGGAAAATCCACCCCTTTCCTCGATAGTCCTGTAATAAAATAAATATCCTCCTCAGTGGGTGTGTACCACTGGTCAGGACCAACCTGAAAAGCTTGGCAGTGGGAATTCCACCTGCGGATAATATATCTCAAAAATGCACTCTGGGCCTTTAGGGAAGTAGCCTCCTCATAGAAATTGAGGAGGCCTACCTGCCTTAGCCTTGGATATCTGCTATAATAGGGTGAGGGTATGCATCTCTCTCCCTCTCTCGTGCCTCCCACTACCGAATCATGTCATACTATTCCGCCTGTTGTTGCCATTGTTCCTCCTCTTCTCTCTGAATCATTGACATATTCAATAATTTTTTTATTAAAATAGACATGTATTTAGGAATATACATATATACATATTTTTTTTTTTTGAAAAAAAAAAACTCGAATGCGTATGTGCGCCACAAAAATAGTCATGCATCGGTTTCCGTGTGGCTTGTTTTTGTAGCACACTGGTGGTGGTTCCCTAACTGAAATACAATGCATCGACCTCGGTGCAGCTAAAATTTTTTCAAGCACCATTAAATATATCTGATGTCAGAATAACGGTGCGCTACCTGAAATATACGCCCCAGAGTGTATAGTCGTGTCAGCGCACCGACTTCTTGACAATTACATAGTCGACGAGGTGGTATTTTACCCGACCACACCATTGACCCTTTCGGAATGCTGAATTTGGTGCGCTGACAGACTTCGGGGCAGATAATTCTATCAACGCACTGCACTACTATTCCCATGGTCAACAGTGTGCCTGGCTAAATGAGCACACTGCATTTTATTTTTTTAATTTAAAATAATGCGGGGCGCCTTTCGGTACCACCCCGGAAATTGTGCAGATACCGTTAGCACCGGTGGCAGTGCATCCTGTAAATTTTACAGGCAGCACCGCTATTCGGTGCTAGCCAAACGGCAAGCTGGATATTGGTGGCCAATGCACAGCAGTAGTGCGTGCAATGGGTGCAATGGGAGCATCGATGTTAGGGTGGCTCAAAGAAGGGGAAATGACATCGGTGCTTGAGAGCTCTAGAGCACTGAGGAAAGTGAAAAATGTGGTTTTTTGGCCATAATTTTTTTTAATTTAACCCTGTTCTGGTGCACAGGGTTTTATAGGTGAACTGGTACGCTTACTTACCACCGGACCGTGCGGTGTCATATTTGGCGTGTTGTTTATGATGCATCGGGGCGGTTACCCAACACTGCACCAGGATGTTTCAGTTTTGGCGTGATGTTTTGATGATGCACCAGGGAAGAATATTCATAAAGTACTGGTGCAGAATAGTCATAAAGCACTAGTTTTTTTGCTGTATTTTTTTTTAATTTAACATTATTCCAGTGCATGCGTTTTATAGGAGCACCGGTGGTCTTGGATAAGAATGCACCGACATGTTTTTGTTCTGGCGCGATGTTTTATGATGCACCATCATGGAGGAGTTGTGAAGAACCAGCGTGTTACCATAATAGGACGCCCCGGGTGGGTGTGTACATCGCACACAGTGTCCGATGTTCCAATGTTTTGTGCCCACCAGGGATTTCTAAGGTAGAGCTCACCAGTAATTGAGAGCTCAGGAGCACTGAAAAAATGAAAAATTTGGGTTTTTTGCTATAATTGTTTTCTTTATTTTACCCTTTTCTAGTTATTTTGGTTTATAGGTGCACCGGTTCTATTTCTTACGAACACACCGGTCAGTTTGTGATTTGGCACGTTGTTTTATGATGCACTGGTGTGGTTGCTTAATACTGCACCGGGCGGTTTTGGTTTTGGAACGGTGTTTTATAATGCACCGGTGGGGAAGAGTTGTGAAGCACTGGTGCACTACAATAATACGATGCACTGGGAGGGTGTGTACAGCCTGCATGGTGTCTAGTGTCCCAATGTTTTGTGCGCACCGGTGCTTTCGAGTTTCAAGAGAACTGGTGTGATGTTTAAGGATAAGCGCAACGACTGGAAAACATCCGCAAAACCCTCCGCCTGCCAACCTCCTCTAGTAACCTCCACTAGAAATGGATGTATGGGGTATTTTTCTGTGAGGTTCCTCAAAAACATCCGCTAGAGGGTCTTTTCCTTGTAGTGT
>JAXQQM020084895.1:0-27857 GCA_034641835.2 Pinus albicaulis | reverse complement strand
TAGGTCATTACCAATTCACATATCTACTGATGCATCTAATACAACTATATGAGCATCACTTGGACAAAAACATAATCAGTTTATGTAATATTCCCAATTAGCAGCAACTAATTGGCAATATTAATTTTTGCTCAGATTTTGCTTTTCTAATGTTCATCCATAAATAAAAGGGGTGTTGGGACCCATAACACAACTTAGGAGAAATAATCTCCCTAAAGTCACTTAGCCAACATAATGATTTCAGCGTGGGGCCCAGGGGGACCAAGTGGCAATGCAGGGAGAGGGACATCGCAAAGGCAGCGTGGGCTAGGACAACGCAGAGTAGGCAGGGCAGCGTGGCAAAGGAGGACACCGCAGCACAGTGGGTCCCAAGGGGATGTTAGGGTCTCAAGCATAAAATGGAGTGAGGGCTTAGCTTCTCATTCATTCTATTGTGCGTCTTCAGAATTTCTGTCTAACAGATATTGAGCACGCTTACGCTGTTTAGCCAAGTCTGCAAGTGTTGTTCAGCACACGGGTATCTCAGAGCGGAGATCCCAACCTCAGCGTCGGGGGACTTCGAGTGCTCGCTTAGTGAGGAGCTTTACCTTCAATTTTCAGAGCAGAGAATGCAAAGCCATTCATACAGGAGTTACGCAGTCATCCAACAGCACAGTCACTCCAAGAGATTACGTAGTCTTGGAGGAGGGCAGCTTCGGGAGTGAGGGAGATTCAGGAGTTTCAGTGTGGGAGTAGTGTGAGGGGATCAACCCTTCACAAGTTGTCTTTTGGAGCAGTGAGAGGCCATCATTTCTAGTCATTCAGTTCAGAGGCCAGCGTACTCACCAGGAGTGCGTAATTTTCCCAAGGGGGTCAAATTCCGTGGTCAGCCTTTCCGGAATTCCTTCCTGGGTTTTTGGAGGAGATTTCATAGCCGGATTTTCATAATTTTATGAGCAGGGGAACACCTCAAAGAGCAGCTCCATTCCAGCTAGAAGCAACACTTTTCGGCAGCAACAACAACCCAGGAGATTACGCAATCACTAGGAGAAACAACCATCCATAACAGGGTTTGGAGTGATATTTCAGCTTGCCTTGAGCAAGCCAAGGTGCCATCATTTTGATCACCTTCTTGTACTCATTCCCTCTTCTCAGATATATAATAAAATGGCTCAACTTTTCTAAATTGTTTGCAGTGATTTTTATGGTGCATCTTTATTAGCTGTAGTTTTTGTTTATGTTGCTTTGTATTACTGTTTATTTCCTATTCAGAATATTATAGTGGTATCAGAGCTCATAGACTTGGATAAGCCTGTGGAGCAGATCAGTCTATGACACTCGGAGACAAAGAATACATCACTTACCGGAAGCAGCGGCACAGGAGCAGAGAGCGAAGGCTCGAGTCCACATTTGGTGAAGGGGACTGCATTCCAGTAAAGGACGCAGAGGAGGAAGCACCCATGGCAAAAGAAGTAGATTATGAGAAGGAGTTTGGTAATTTCCTCTTGAAGTCTGTACAGGAACTCTCCAGAAAAATAGAGGAGATGGGTCAGAAGATTGCTGGGGAGAACATACAACGTGAGACCCCAAGGGGATTTCACATCGGATAAGGGTCTAGCACTTCTCATCACACACAGGAGAAGAACACAGTGCAACAGGTGGTGCTACGCACTCCCTCACATTCCACTATGCTCACATTCTTGACTGCAGTTACGGGAACAGGACCCCAAGAGCCGGAGATGGCTCATGACGGGGTTTATTTTGCAGAGTATCAGTCATATGGGCGAGATTTTGGTGAAGCTCTCTCTTTCCACGATTTCTGCCCGCTGAAGAACAACAATAGACCCCGCAACCAGAATCAAGGAGGTGGGTACACGCAGGGAGGTGAGCTGCAACATACCATGGGCCAATTTTTCTTGCCAACATATGACGGGTCATCAAAATGTTCAACAAAAGCTTGGGTGGAAAAGCTGGACATTTACTTTCAGTTGAACTAGATGGTGGAGGTGGAGGCCATCAAGGTGGCAGCGTTGCACCTTGAGGGGGAAGCCCATGACTGGTGGTTCCATGGGATGGCCACGTTGGGTCACTCAGCAGTAACAACATATGCAGAGTTCACCCTGAGGTTGGTGGAGAGATTTGACCGGAAGGATTTGGAAGAGCATTTTGTCGAGCTGACCAAGCTCAAACAGACCGGGAAACCAGAGACTTACATTTCTGAGTTCTTGAGACTTTCAGTGATGGTGCTAGACTTCTCTGCAGCCAGGGGGATTTGCATGTTCATTGATGGGTTGGCAGAGCCTCTGCGTGGGTTAGTCAGGTCTACTAGGCCTGCTACACTTCAGGACGTAGTTGGGAGGACAAAGGACTTGCAGGATGCTTTGCCCAGGACTAGAGCTCCTTTCCCCCAGAGATCGACATTTCAGCCAAAGGGGAAAGACACGAGAGTTCCACTGCCAAAGGGGGACCAGGGCTGAGGGCCTTTGGACGATGACAACCGGAGAGGTTTAAGACGGAGGAAGCTATGCTTCACGTGCTAGGAGCCATGGGCACCGGGTCATCGATGTGCTGCATGGAAGGCACATTACATCGAGGTCTTCTCCAACAGTGAGGGAGAAGATGTGTATGAGGAGTTAGAGGGAGATGCCAACGCTGAGGCACCGAGAGGAGATCATCCACCACCACCTCCCCCAGGAGTAGGAGGGGCAACGTTTGCATCCATAGGAGGAGTCCTTGCATCTTTGCGAGGAGTTTCTCAGTATTTGACACTCCGGGTCAGAGGCACCGTTCAGGGACAACGTGTTTCAATTCTGGTAGATAGCAGGGCCACTCATAACTTCATTAATGCCCAACTAATGCAGAGGAGGGGCATATCGATAGACAGTTTTGATGGCTTCTCAGTGTTGGTTTCGAGCGCCAGAACCATGCAGTGTATGAGGTATGTTCCAGCATTGGCAGTGACCATGGGGATGTACACAATGACAAACCACTTCTTTGTGGTTGACATCCTAGATAACAATGTGGTATTGGGAATGCAGTTGCTGATTACGCTGGGTAAGGTCGCCACAAATTGGAAGACACTGGAGATGGAGTGGACAGACAATAAGAGTGGGAAGCATGTGATGATCAGAGGCATGCACACGTACCCTCCTCAGACAGGTTCAGCACGTTGGATGGAGGCAGACTTCCGGAAGGGGGACCCCTAAGACTGCATTCAGGTGCCACTATGGCCATTTCGAGTTTTTGGTGATGCCCTTCGGGCTAACCAACGCACCGGCCACCTTTCAGTCTTGCATGAACCACATATTCCGTGGTCAGTTGAGGAAGTTCGTGTTGGTGTTCTTTGATGATATCCTCATCTACAACTGCACTTGGGAGGAGCACTTTCAACACATTGAGGCTGCACTGTGTATTTTGGAGGAGCAACATTTCTATGCTAAGCTCTCCAAATGCAAGTTTGGGCTGACAGAGATGCTCTACTTGGGGCATATCATTGGTGTGGATGGAGTGAGAGTCCATGAGGAGAAGATCTGGGTCATCCAGGATTGGTCGAAACCGAAGAATGTGACAGAGCTCCGAGGGTTTGTAGGCATATGTACCTACTCCTGGAAATTTGTCAAGGGTTTTTCTCAACTTGCTGCACCCCTCACAGATCTTACCAAGAAGGGGGCATTTGGCTGGATTGATACTGCGCTGAGGGCTTTTGACAAGCTCAAAGAGGTAATGAGCAACTGTTCGGTATTGGCTTTGCCGGACTTCACGCAACCCTTCATTCTGGAGTGTGATGCTTCGGGGGAAGGAGTAGGCGCAATGTTGATGTAGGGGGGCCACCCTATAGCTTTCAAGAGTCAAAAGCTACTGCTGCATGAGAGGTTGTATCCGATATACGACAAGGAGATGCTGGCCATTATGCATGCATTGGCCAAGTTTCGACAGTACCTGGTAGGTAACAAGTTTTGGTTGAGGAATGATCACAACAGCCTTAGGTTTTTCCTTGAGCAGAAGCAGTTGCAAGAGAGGCAACAAAAGTGGGTTAGTAAGATTCAGGCCTACGACTTTGACATTGAGTATGTCAAAGGGAAGAATAATGTGGTGGCAGATACTTTTTCACGCAGGCCAACAATGTTATCCTTGATGAGCCTAGACGCAGATTGAAGAGCTCAACTGTTGGTGGAGTATTCCAAGGACCACTTTGCTTGTGAGGTGTTGGACGGTCAGATTACAGATGACAGGTATAGGGTGATGGGTGAGGTCATATATTACCAAGATAGGATATTCTTGATTGGGAATTCCCAGCTCAAGGAGAAGATACTGCGTGCATCCCATGATTCTCCACTATCAAGCCACCAAGGATTCAAAAAGACCTATAGGGCCATCAGGGAGGGGTTCTCTTGGAGAGGCCTCAAAGAGGACATACTCTGGCATGTCAAGGAGTGTGAAGTGTGTCAGAGGAATAAAGGGGAGATGAGCCACTCTGCCGATTTGCTACAGCCGCAACCCATTCCGAAAGGAAAGTGGGAAAACATCTCCATGGACTTCGTCACAGGGTTGCTTACAGTGCAGGGGAAGGATTGCCTCTTTGTGTTTGTTGGTTGACTAACAAAGTATGCCCATTTTTTCGCCATATCAGTGCGGTACACAACTTCACAGGTGGCCGAGCTATTTTTTCGTGATGTTTTCAGATTGGATGGTCTTCCCAAGACCATAGTCAGTGACCAAGACAACCGTTTCATGGGCGATTTTTGGCAGGAGCTCTTTCGTTTGGTGGGTACGGAGCTAACTCCTAGTACCAGCTATCACCCACAGACGGATGGGCAGACAGAGATAGTGAACAAGTGGCGGAAGGCTACTTGCGGAACTATGTCACGGGGCAACAAAAGGCATGGCTGCGTTGACTCCACCTGGGAGAATACTGCTACAACACTACTTTCCATATGTCTATCGGTATGTCTCCATTTCATGCTTTGTATGGATATCATGCTTTGACTTTTGCTGATGTTATGTTTGGAGCTAGCAAGGTCGCCAGGGCTAAGGACTGGATCCAAGAGAGCCAAGATATACTCCGGGCCCTTAAGGACAACTTAGCCACAACACAGAACTAGCAGAAGCTGTATGCAGATAGAGGACGGGTGGAGAGATAGTTTGAGGTAGGTGACTTGGTCTGCCTCCGACTTCAGCTATACAGGTAGTCTACACTAAAGCAGAAGGGTGACGAGAAGCTTAAACCCCACTTCTATGGACCTTACTGAGTGACTTGGCGGGTAGGAGAGGTTGCTTATGAGTTGGAGATGTCGGCGGGGAGTAGGATACATAACATTTTCCATATATCATGCCCGAAGAAGGCTTTGGTGCAACAAGTGACTGCAACAGGGGAGCTTCCACCTACAGATGATGAGGGGCATCTGGTGTTACAACCAAAAGCTATTCTAAACACCGGGGAGAGACCGTTACGGAGCAGGTCAATTAAGGAGTATTTGGTGAGATGGAGGAATCTCCCAGATGAGGATGCCACTTGGGAGAGTGAGAAGATCCTGCAACATCCATCTTTGCAGTTGCTCGAGGACAAACAACATTTTGGCGGGGAGACTATAATATTCCCAATTAGCAGTAGCTAATTGGCAATATTAATTTTTTCTCAGATTTTGATTTCTAATGTTCAACCATAAATAAAAGGGTGTTGGGACCCATAACCCAACTTAGGAGAAATAATCTCCCTAAAGTCACTTAGCCAACATAATGATTTCAGCGTGGGGCCCAGGGGGACCAAGTGATAGTGTAGGGAGAGGGATAGTGTAGAGGCAGTGTGGGCCAGGCAACCCAGTGGCAGCGTGGGCCATGACAACACAGAGTAGGCTGAGCAACATAGAAAATGGGGACAACGCAACACAGTGGGGCCAAAGGGGATGTTAGGGTCTCAAGAATAAAAGGGAGTGAGGGCCTAACTTCTCATTCATTCTATTATGCATGTTCAAAATTTCTGTCTAACAGATATTGAGCACACTTACGCTGTTTAGCTAAGTTTGAAAGTGTTGTTCAACACACGGGTGTCTCCGAGCGGAGATCCCAATCTCAGCCTCAGGGGACTTTGAGTGCCCGCTTAGGTGAGGAGCTTTACCTTCAGTTTCCAGAGCAGAGAACGCAGAGCCATTCATCTAGGAGTTAGGCAGTCATCCAACAACACAGTCACTCAGAGAGATTATGCAGTCTTGGAGGAGGGCAGCTCTAGGAGTGAGGGAGATTCAGGAGTTTCAGTCCTGGAGTAGTGGGAAGGGATCAACCCTTCACAAGTTGTCTTTTGGAGCAGTGAGAGGCCATCATTTCTAGTCATTCAGTTCAGAGGCCAGCGTACTCACCAATAGTGCGTAATTTTCCCAAGGGGGTCAAATTCCAGGGTCAGCCTTTCCAGAATTCCTTCCTGGGTTTTTTTCAGGTTTTTGGAGGAGAGTTCATAGCCGGAGTTTCATAATTTTCCGAGCAGGAGAACAACCCCAAAGAGCAACTCCATTCCAGCTTGAAGCAACACTTTCCAGCAGCAGCAACCCAGGAGATTATGCAGTCACTAGGAGAAGAAACCATCCATAACAGGGTTTGGAGTGAAATTTTAGCTTGCCTTGAGCAAGCCAAGGTGCCATCATTCTGATCACCTCCTTGTACTCATTCCCTATTCTCAGATGTATAATAAAATGGCTCAGCTTTTCTGAAATGCTTGCAATGATTTTTATGGTGCATCTCTATTAGTTGTAGTTTTTGTTTATGTTGCTTTGTATTACTGTTTATTTCCTATTCGAAATATTATAGTTTAATTATGCCATTTACTTCATAAGCAAAAATTTAACTTCGACAGAATTGAACTATACAGTAACTGAAAAAGAAATGCTAGCGGTTGTGCATGCAGTCAATAAATTTATGCATTATATAATAGGCTATCAAGTGTTTATTCATACAGACCATTTAGCCATAAAATACTTAACGAAAAAAGAAATTACCAATGGTAGAATTACTTGATGGCTGTTATTAATGCAAGAATTCAATCTCACTGTTTTAGATCAACTAGATAAACACAATGATTCAAGTAGCAGATTTCCTGTCAAGACTTCATACACTTGGTGATCCTATTCCTGTTTCAGACAACTTTCCAGATGAACATTTATTTGCTATAACAGCTACAACCTCATGCTTTGCAGATGTAGCTAATTATTTATCATCCATGATCTGAAAATGGATTGTACTTGAAATAAGGGTGCAAGGTATCCATTTCCAATAATTCTAAATGTGCAAACAACTCTGATACCAATCTGATCTGAAATGTGTGAACAAAATATTTCTTATACATAGATAGACAGTAGGGGCTTTTACTGGTTATTTCATCTTTCAAAGAAAGGATGAAACCAGAAGCTTCTGGCCCTCTTACTGGCTCTGCCTAAAGAAATATGAAGTAAACACTGAAACGATCTGGCAATGAAAGTATTTGTTTTCTGATTGCAAAGTATTCATTAACCAATATTATGAGTGTACAAGCATGTTAAGGTGTTCTGCAATGGAACAAATGTGGTTTGGAATGGAACAAAGATGTTTTGATAACTGTATAAGTCTTTTTGTGTTAAAATAACTTATTTCAATTTACTGTTTAAGGTATTAAACTCTGGAAATAAGCAGCAAGAATTCACAGCATAATAACAAGCATCTGATAAAGTAGTTCACCCCTCTCTTGGGCTACATCTGCTGGGTCCAAAAGCCTCCCAATGGGCTTTTCCCTTCTCTATTAATGCTCAAAATAAGTTTTACACCATGAAGAAAGCCTCAAAAGGCTGAAATAGCTGCATAGTCAGAATCAGAGTGCTGGAAACAGTAAAAATTGACTATTCATTCACCTCAAACAAATGAACATAGCCCAATACAACTGATCATTCACAAGGCCTTGGTGGCTCTACAAGCAATTCCGCTGATAAAACCTTTGACAGAGTGCCCTGATGGCTCTGCAATCTGTTCCAACAGCTTCAGAATGTTCCAATACCCCCAAAACAAAAAAAAAATCGTTCCAATTGGACTTCCCTAGCCCAAGTTATGAGCAAAACAATGTTTTGCCTAATTGACCTTGAAAAGCTCCACTAAATGTGGAGAACTGCCAGATAACCTTGACAAATATGGAGCTGGCGCTAAAATTGGGTGCTCCGCCGTAACTCCTCCAACCTCCGGGGCTGAAGAATAGGGCCACGGGTCATATGACCGCGCCCGTCGGAGGAGTTGTTGTAAACATAGAGTTTAATGCAAAAGGATAAGGTTCAACCATATAATAAAATCGTATATTAGAACGGTTCCGCACCTCCCGCCGGTCCTTGTGACCAAGACCCAAGTGTTATGCGCGTCGATGGAATTAGTTCACGGTTCCGAGCCATAGGGTTATATGGTGAGGGGGCTGGCCCTTAGGGGCTAGCCCCCTTTCGGGCCCTGCCCAAATGAACTTTAAACTTCAAATACAAGTTCGCTCCTATGGTTAATAAGAACCATTCGTAGCCCATGTGGTTGGGCCGCTCGGTTGCTCCAGCGCCGACCCGAGGTCGACTCCTGCCGCGACACAAAATAATTTTGTAACACATAACAATTTCAACATTTGACCCATGGGGCCACGTGGCGGCCTCCGGGCTGGCCACGTGGCACCCTATGATTGGCTGCTCCACGGAATATTCCCAGAATATTCTGTGGAATATATTTTTTTTAATAAGGTCAAACTGTCAAACTGGCTTTTTTTTGCTTGAAATTGGAAAACTTCAAAGCTGAATAACTTTCTCATACAGCATCGGTTTTCAGTGCCGTTCGCGGCTACAGGATCGTTTTTTCGAGCTCTTTCCTGTCGTTCTGGTTTGGAGAACTTCTGAGCAACTAATTTTTTGAGCATTTTTCCATTAAGGACTTGATCTCCTGATCAATCCAGAATATTACCATCTCATTTCACTAGCAAGCAGAAAAGAAAAATAATCAGAGAAAGTGCTAGATATGGCTGGGTCAATGGTGACCTCTTTCATACTAGTTTTAATCTTTTGATAAGAAAGTGTGTTAGAGAAGATGAAATTCTTTATATTTTGAAAGCATGTCATGACGAGCCATGTGCTGGTCATTTTGCAGACAAGGGGACATCATACAAGGTATTCAAACTTGGCTACTACTGGCCAACAATCTTCAAGGACTCAAAAGCCTATGTCAAATGATGTCATAGCTGCCAAAGAACTAGAAGACCTGTAATATCAGATGAAATTCCATTGAAACCACAAGTACTTATAGAGCCATTTGAACAATGGATTTTGACTTTGTGGGACCTATTAACCCGCCTTCAAATGGAAAGAAGTACATTCTAGTGTGTATAGACTATGTTACAAAATGGGTAGAAGCAAACGCAGTGGCAAGAGCAACAAAAGAAATAGTGGTTTCATTCCTCTTTGAGGAAGTCTTTGTAAGATTTGGAGTTCCAAGGCAGATTGTTATAGACTAGGGAGCACAATTCACCTCTAAGCTTGTCTGGGATCTTACAGAAAAGTATAAAATCAAACGCAGAAAGTCTACTCCGTACCACCCTCAAGCAAATGGACAAGTAGAATCCACTAAAAAGGTTCTAGAAAACATCATGACAAAGACAATGCAAATGAACTGAAAGGATTGGTCAGAAAAGTTAAGAGATGCATTATGGACATACAAAATTACATGGAAGAATACAACTGAATTCAGCCCATATCAGTTGGTATATGGTAAGGAAGTTCTATTACTAATTGAATTTCAAATTCATACTTTTAAACTTGCAGCAGAATTGGGATTAGACCTGTCAGAAGCACAACAACAGAGAGTTACGCAACTAAATGAACTAGATGAAATTAGACAACAAGCAGTTGAGAATACACCACTTGTGCAACAACAAAGAATCAAATGGAATGACAGATTTATCAAAAATAAAAATTTTCATAAAGGAGACTAGGCACTTCTTTTTGACTCCAAGTATAAAGACTTCAAAACAAAGTTTACAACTCATTGGCTTGGGCCATATGAGATAGAAGAAATCTTTGATAGTGGAGTAGTTAAAATAAAGACAATTGATGAAGCAACAATTTCATTTATAGTTAATGGACATAGACTCAAAGTCTATAATAAACCTATCAATAAAGAGTACTTTCTGAAAAGGGTCTCAACAGAAAACAATATGGAAATAATGGAACAACATAGTGATATGCATTCCTTACTTCCAGAATAATAATAATACTAAATAAAATTAACAAATATATATAAAAATAATAAAGGAATTTGGTTGTGAAAATCCAGGAACCCGACACAATACACAATCAAATTCATGTTGGAAAAACAAATTGTTTGGACAACGTGAATTCCGTATTTTGTTTTACTTTTTCTGCAATTTCATTTTGCAGAAATCATCTTTGAGAATTAAAAGATTTGAGGACAAGTCTCAAAATAAGCAAGGGGGAAGATTCCTAATAAAACTATGCAAATAGTTTAATAACAAGCAGTTGTATTGCAGAAGGGACCTAAGACATCATTCAAATATTATTGCAGAAGGTTCCTGAGACATCAATATTCATCAGAAGGGACCTGAATAAAATCAATATCAGATGCAATAAGAACATGAAACATCATAATCTACATCAAGGGAATTTGGTAAGTAGATACAAATGTCTACATTCCATCAAAATTCATCTTTGAAGTCAAAAGAACCATCATCATTAAAAAAGAGTCAAGTGTTGACAAACTAGCAAAGGTCATCATCAACAAAACGAGCATTGACATTGAGCTACTAAGCGGATTTGTATTGTAAGTGTAAAAAGTGTTCCTAAAACCTTTGATTTTGTAAAATTTTCTAGGATTGTTAAACTAATTTAACTTGGATATGCAATACTCATCATCATCCTATTACATTATCACCCTACATCTTACATCCTATTACATTATCCTACCTACATCCTACATTAAAAACATTTCATTAACCTCATCATAACCCTATATTACCCTCATCATAATCCTACATTCATCATCCTACATCCTAGATTAAAAATTGTTTTCATCATAACCTTACATTAACCTCATATAATCCTCCTACATAAGCATTTTTGACCAAAATTGTGGCTCAAATTTTTGCATCATAAGGAATTGCCTGAAAGATTAGCTTGCCTACAAAACCAAAACAAAGGAGTTAGTGTCATTATAAAATGAATTTGATTTGAAATGACCTATGGATATAGTCATTTCAAAGCAAATTAATGAATAAGCATATAAGAAAATGACATACAAAGGAATTAAAAGGCAAACATACAAAATGCAACATGCAATAGGAATGAAATGACAAATGCATGACGATGCATGATTGCAAACACATGCAATAGTAGGCATACAAGCAATAAGAATGAAGATGCAAAAGCCACGATGAAGATTGTACAAGAGATAGAGCGTGGGTAAAACAAATATAATGGTCACAAGACCGAGCATGCAAACCCGTGGTAGAAAGGATAATCATAAAGCAGCGAACGCAGTCAAACTATGACACATAGGAAGCACAAGTGGCAGCCACGAGTACAGAGGTTAGAGCATGAGTTGGGAGAGTAGAGATAAACAGTCAAAACATTTTTAAACAAGCAAAACTTGCTCTGCGTATGCTCTCTTCCTTCATCACAGCAAAACCAAGCTTAGAGTTGAGAGCAACACTGTGCATTCACACAACATAGAAGAACCCTCGTGGAAAGAGAAATATGCAGGAGAAACACATAAATTAAAGAGAGGACTGCGTAAGTCAGGAGAGCCCTGAGCTGTGAAGATATTGCGTAGAATTAGGCAAAGAAATTGAGGGTTTGCATGGGGAAATAAGGAGAGACACAACAGTTTTAACAAAGAGATTGAGGCCGAGATTTCCTCTGCGCCAAGTTGACCTTTTTCCCCAACAAATTCCAAACATTTCGCAAGTGAAAGGTAAGAATCAATACCAGATTTCCATCCGCAGTTAAACGATTTCATGGATAGTTAAACTCAAGATTTTTTTCAAAGATGCATCATCATATGAGAAAACAAGGCCACAGTTGCGGATTTGTAAAACTCTGCCACCATAAACATACCTTGCCACCCGTGTTATTTATGAATCTTCGAGATGTTGAGAGGAGTTTTAATCAAAATGGTATTGTTTAACACAAGGAAAACAACCATTAATCAGAAACCTCTACAAGTTTTCTTAACTCGATTTTCTTCATGCATATTTGTGAAATTTTTTGCATATGAAAACGTAGAGAGTCCTATTGAATATACACAGTGCGCAATTTTTGAAACAGAGAGGGATTTCCATGAACAAATTTTGCAAACAGAGATTGAGGCACGATTTTGCAGAGTAGTGAAATATTTTCGAGATATTTTTATGGTCTTTCGCACAGTGATTTTTTTTTTAGTTTTATAAACAGAGGACTCCTTTTAGTATCATTTGTAGCAGAACAGAGGGAAATTGAAGAAGTTTCAAGCAGAGGAATAATCTCATTCTTTTTCAAAGAGTTTTAGAGATCGGCTAAGTCTATCTCCCATGATATTTATCCTAAAAATTGCATGAATAAAAAGGACAAGTGTATCTATATATTTTTGTTTATTCATGATGAGGCTTTTGAATGTACAAGGATATATCAATTGGTATACAAAGTAGAGACAAATGGGAACCCAAATTGAGCCAAAAGAATTCAAGTTAGAAAATCAGGGAAAAGAAACAATAGGAAGATTGTATCAAGCAAGATTGTTAGAATTTCTTCAAAAGTTTAATGGACATAATGAAAAAATCACACAGGAATTTATAAATCATTATGAACATGGGCAAACAAGAGTCGGTGAGCTCTCCATACCATTAAACCCATAATTTCTCTCTCAAACACTAGATCTTCCCTTGACAGGAGAGGAATATCACAAAGGTCCACACTTTAAGGAGAAAGGATGGACATTCTTTCTAGAAAAACAGAGAAAGGGATCCTTTGACAGGGCAAAAGGAATTCCAAGGGACTGGTTAAGTGAATGATGGCCAGAATTAGTATTGATTATCCAAAAATATTTCACCTGTGACAACCGGTATAGTGTGGTCTATCTTTATCAGATTAGGTTGCTTCAACACATGAAGGGAGAGTCCAAAATCAATCTACCTTATTTCTTTTCAAGGAGCTTGGCTAAAATGATAGACAGTGTCAAAAACAAAACTGAAGTAAAGGAAACAAACATTTATCACCAAGGGCTCATTAAAATACTTGTGGAACATCAGGTAAGAAACAAGGGAATGGTTTGGAAAGAATTTTTGGTTCAGACTCATCTTGAAGAGCAAACAACAGAAGAAAAATTTGAACAATTGCATATGACAAGGAGCATTATGAATTCCCCTATGTATCCTAGGACTAGATCAAAGAAGAAGCATGATAGTATTATGGTTGAAAAAGAAAGATCCTTCCTATCAGTTCCTAGGAAGCCTAGGAGGAAAACACAAAAAGAGCCAAGTGATAAAGAAAAAGACCCTAGTTAGAAATTGTTGAACCTCCAACGACATCAAAACAAATTAATGAGATATTACAAAGAATGGAGAGGGAAGTCGAAGAAGAACCTTTGGAGAGGGACTCCTACTTTGAGAATATAGAAGAACTAACAAGAGATTTGGAGGTCAACAAGATCTTGGAAAGACACTTGAAAAAGGAGAATAAGATGTACAAAGAAAACAACAAAAATATAATCAAAGAAAATGAAAAATTGACCAAGAAAATTGGTAAGCTTGAAAATAAGAACATCTTCATCTCTAAACAAGCTTATAGATGGCTCAATGAGAAGAAGACATGGCAATACAAATATGAGAGGCAGAAGGTGAAAGCTACCATTTACAAAAAAGGGAAGTATGAGGGTATTGACTGTCTTTTTTAGGCTACACAACAAGAGGCTACATGATCAGGGACAATAGGGACATCATCACTCAGAAGATCCAAATGGAGGAAGCAAGCATGAGGACATGCTTGAAGATCAACAAGGGGGAGATGTTTACCCTCAATTTTGGTCAACTTTGCCTATCATAAATCCATCTATTTACCATCATATTCCACCTTATATCATCCATATATGCCTCATTTTAGCCTTATTATGCATATTCAGGTAATTAAATTAAGTTTTTCAATTTTTAGAGATTTTTGTAAAAATTGGGTTTTAAGAGTATTTTTCGACTACACTAAAAATTCCTGTAATAGCTTCATGGAAGTCATATGTGCAGGACACCTATATTTGGAAAGCTTGGGAACCACGGATGGAAAAATACCTATTGGTTCTGTCAAATTGAGCTAAAACAACCCGATAAACGCTGGTCAAACTTGACCTGCTTTTCAGATATCCCTAGGAAAAAGGGTAGAATTAGTATTTTTTGGGATTTTCCTAATTTTGTGAAACAAATTGGATGAGTTCGACGTAGATGGATGGGATTAGAATGGATAGGACTGTTAGAGAAATTATAGCTCAGTTTGTTTATTATTTGTCTATTTAAACCAAGTTTGTGGACCATTCAAGCATGTAGAATTTATGTAATTTTGTATTGAGACTTTTGAAAACTT
Organism: Pinus albicaulis; assembly: GCA_034641835.2. Taxonomy (NCBI): domain Eukaryota; kingdom Viridiplantae; phylum Streptophyta; class Pinopsida; order Pinales; family Pinaceae; genus Pinus; species Pinus albicaulis. The sequence goes on along the minus strand of JAXQQM020084895.1, from coordinate 13,290 downwards.
TGAGATAATTTGAAGAAACAGTTCCACTTTCTATTTGATGTTCATGCTGTGGATGATTGATTAAGTTTGCTGTAGCTAAGAAGTTCTTCAAGTGTGCAAGGAAAGGGTGGAGGGCCCCCACACCAAGCTAAGTACACTTTGGTTAAATTAGCATAATTTTCATGCAATAGTTTTTGCTTCAGATTTAGATTCACTATTGAACTCGCCTATGTAAAACACACATAGAAATATAATCATGAGATGTCTTTCTATTAAGCATAGATGTGCATTTATATTACATTGGTGTGACTCTTGGATTCCACATTCCAAGGTTACTTGGACTCCTCTTTGACTGTTCGCCTTCCACACCTACCCATAGAGGATTAGGTGTCCAACATTCCCCCCCTTAATCTGAAGGGGTATGTGTGAGTCCAAGAAGAGAGCTGTAATACAAATCTGCAAAGTATGCATGGCAGCACTTAGGCTGAATGAGCTCTCTGAAATGTTGGCATAAAGAGGTGGTTTAAGGATGACTACCAACACTGGAACACTTAGTGCAGTTCCCAAAACTCTTCCAAATCTGGCAAGAAGCTGAGGTCTTCTCCTAGAGGAAGTGCTCCTCATATTTTGAAGAGGGAGAACTTCAACCTAGAAGAAGGGAGGTCTACAACCTGCGATGGTTTAAGAATGACCACCAACTCTGGAATGCTTGATGCATTTCTTGGAACTCTTCCAAAACTGACAAGAAGCTGAAGTATTTTGCTAGAGGAAGTGTCATGAATTCTTTGAAGAGGAAGAATATCAACCTCACATAGATGGTTTAAGGTTGTCCACCAACCAAAGGAATGCTCATGGGCATATGTGTCTCTGGCTACAGCTCTGAATCTGGAATGATGAATTATGTCTCAGGCTCGCTTGAATTGCTGTGTCTCTGGCTACAACTCTGAATATGAAATGAGAGATTGTGGCTCAGGCTCGCTTGATGTCGTCGAAGCTTGTATATGACCACCATTTCCCCCCCTTTCAGGTACAAGGTGAGATGATGGCAAAAACTCAACTACAAGTTTGTTCAATATTCTAGAACAAGTTTTGACATGCGACTTAAACATCTTCTTGGTTGTTGATGCCCATTGCCAAGAAGCGATCCATCCAAGATGACCTTTTTCTTGCAAAAAGGAGGCTTGCATCTCAAGCATCTCAGGTGAATAATGGGTGTGTCGACCACAAGTTGCTTGCATGGGTGAAGATCAAAACGTGATCTTCATATGGCCAACTCGATCATGGTGTTGGCATTTACAATATTTTGTTGTCAGTTGTGGAAGAGGAGAAAAATCTAGAACATATTTGGGTATCTCATAATGGGATTGGGAAGCACAAAAGTTAGCATGAATTTCGACACCCGCATGCAAATTTTCTCTTGAACTAGGCACTCGCATGTGAATCGACCGCAACATTATCGACTTGTCACTATGTGTCCCTATCAATTTTCTGAATAGAAACAGGTTCAGAATGATGACTCTTTTGCTGAAGTTCATTTTGCTGAAGCTAAGACTCCAACTGCAAAATCTCAATCTTGTCTTGTGCATCTTGTAAGCGAGTTTGAATATTAAAAAGAGTGTTCTTGCTCATTTTTACCATATCATGAATAGTGGAATGAAAGAAGTTATGCAACAACTCTAATGCATCATTGATTTTAGCCATTTTTCTCAACAACTCAAAGTTACACTTCAAACATTGATTGCAACTGTGAACTAAGAAGCAATACCCATGGACAACAATGATGGCTCTCGATTTCACTAGTTATTCCAATGTATCAACAATGGAAACTTATCCCTCAACACGTATAAGATTCATACGCCACATTATAGAGGCAAACTGATCAATATTTCCACCCTATAGGATTCTTGTGTTGCATAATTTCAATAAGAAAAACTGGAAAATAATCACATAAAATATTAAATGATTACATATGCTAGCTATTATAGAGGGAAACATAAAGTGGGAAAAGTTCATTTTATGTTGTCTTCAATGTTCAACGCATTTTTAACACTTCAACACCACATAAACCCATCTCTCAATATCATGTAGCTATTTACAACAACATCATTATGATCCAAGTCTTAAAATAGAAGCTCATAAAGATGGTATTCAAGACCACGATGGCATAACGCCTCTATCGTTTAGAATTTTGGTGTTACTCTTCGGGTCCGCGCATTAAGCAAATCAAGCTTCGTTGTCATTGTTAGATAGGTGAATCGGTAAATGAAACAAAGAGAGTGGTGGAACCGCTTGCAAGATCGATAAAACCAAGCTTCACAAGAGATTATGAAGGAGTGTTGTCGATCAAGATTTGATGTTGCTTACTTTGTAGAACTCTCAGGCATGCCTCCTAAACCACCCACCGCATCTCTTTATGCCGACCCATCATCACCGCGACACCGAGCCAAAGTGTGGGTATGTGTGAGGCCAAGGAAGAGGAGAGGCTAAATGTTGAGCATTGGAAAAGGTATGAATTCACCATGTATTTCTTTACCTTTTTCCTTTAAAGATAACTCTTTTTATTCTAGAAAGATGATATATTCAAGGATTATGATCGAATTGCAAAGATTAATGTTTATTGTGAAAATTGGCTAAAGATTGTCTTTTATTCTCAACAAGAAACAAATGAAGTGGGAAACCACCATTCGAAAGGCAAAGCTAAAGCAGGAGTAACTGTTGCTCCTCCAGCAAAGGGTCGTATCCAGACAAGAAAGATGAAATCAGAATGCACAGCTAAAGTAGGACAGGGAACAACACGGCTATAGTCTAAGAAAACCAAGCGTTAACTAAAAGAAGAAAAAGGAGTGAATCCCTCAGGATCTTTCGATCCTGAGGGATCGCTGTTCAAAGTCTATCATTGTTTCTTGTATTGTCCGCTGAATTGTTATAAAAGGTAGTGCCTATAGAAATCGGGACGGAACAATTATTATTGAAACTCATTTTGTAACTCTGTAATTCCTCATTGACTCTTGTGATCAAAGAGCGACTGTTGTAAATGCTATTATTCCTGATTAATACATGATCTAGTTGCCATTCCATTTCTTGACTCTGGAGTAGCCCGACGGCGTTTCACTGGTGGCTAAGGGCCCGGCCCTGGTGGATCTATCTGCTGTTTGTATTATTATCTTTCAATTATCATTGTGTGACGGTTTGCATTTGTTTTCATTACAGCTTTCAATTTTAATAGTTTACTGCTTAATTGCTTTATAATATTGGTGTGTAGCATTGATGAATTGCGTTGCCGTTCCTTTCTAATTTAACAAGAATCTTAATCTTTGTATAACTTGTATTGTTATGCTTTAACAAAGCTACGTTGTTCAGCAAATGTTATTCTATTTCAGTTGTTGTTCCAATCTGTTTGCTATTCCATTCAGTTTGTTGTTCAATAGGATTTGTTGTTTAATAGAGTTTTTTTGTTCAATCCCATTAGATAGAAGTGTTGTTCAATTCCATTAGTTAGAGATTTCTGTTCATTTCTATTGTTTTTCAATTCCAGATTTGTTGTTCATTTCAGTTAATTAGTTTATAGCCTATTTCATTCCTGCAAAGAGTTGGATTTGCTTGCCTAGTTTACCTTCATTAGCAGCATTAGTGATTTAGTTCAATTTCCGTTTCCATTTAATTGTTTTCATGTGAGATCATCAACTGTAAAGGACATCTGGTTATTGCTACCTTCATTCTCAAATTGATTATCTTGTTTTCATTTGATTTCAATTCCATCAGTTGCTAAAGGAAAGAGTTATCATTACTGCATCCTTGATTGATGATTGCAGAGTGAATGATTGGATTTTAGAACATTTAAGTTCATGTCATTGTAGTTAGATTTTATTTCCAAGCATTCATTTACTCTTGTATTTACAACATTGTACTACATATTGCAAAGCATTACTCTTAGATTGAATTGCAGCCTCAGACTGAGTACACTCTTGAAATAAAAAGTCACACCTAGATTGATGATTAATGTAGGATAAATAGGCATTAAAAAGACACCTTTTATACCTCAACATTTTGGCGCCATTTCCGGGGAGAGTGTATGCCATTTAGAAAGAGTGATGCATATTTGATTTTTTCTGCTAGGGAGGAATTGCGTATTAAAAACGGAAGGTAAGAACCTGTGTACCGAGCAAGGAACATACTTGTTCCTTGGCCCGTTTCACTGTATAATTGGGTAAAATTTTTAGGTAGGAATGAATTCTTGTGTTTTTTTGAATGAATAGAAAACCTAAACAGAACAAAATTCCTCCTGAACCCGAAAAACCTAAGGGACCGATGACCCTTGGGAAAACAACTTTCATCGATGAAATCTTAAAGAAAGTCGAATCTTAGCCATCAATAGGACATAGAAAACTTACTTCTAGACAACCTACTAGTTCCCTTCAGGCCACAAAATCACCATCCATAGCCTTTGCTGAGGTCCATAGCCAAACAGAAGAAATTGAGCAAGATCCCCAAGAGATTGAGAATTCTTGCCTAATTTCTCTGCAAGAAGGGAACTCCAGTAATCTCCGCGAGGGAGGAGGAGAAACAGGGGAAACAGAAGAACCAAAATCTCCTCTTCAAGTGATCCAAACAGTGAGAAGCCCAGATAAGGGAAGTGTTGTCAACATCATTCAAAACAAAGCTAAAGGACCTGAATCTCCTCAAATTGTAGGTCAGCAAGGAACAGTCATTATTCCAAACCAAGGGAGTGTTGTCAAGGTCATTCCTATTCCTTCTGGTCAGCCTAGGAATAATTCCCCAGAAATCCCAGAAGGATATTGGCACATATTTGATCAAATGGCCCACAACCAGCAACCACCTCAACAAACTTCCACACTGCAATATCCCATTGTGGACACTGCAGTTAATGCACCTATGAAGGCCATTCCTCTTCAGCATATTCCTACATTCCATGGCTTAACATTGAAAGACCCAAATGCATTTCTATTTGAATTTGATCTATTATGTAGAGGGTATGACTATACCATCGATCCCCAAAAATTAAAATTATTTCCCTCCACATTAAAAGGAGAAGCTTTACGATGGTTTATGGGGTTAGGTGGAGGTGTTATAAATGACTGGGATCAGATGAAAGCTGCATTTCTAAAGAAATATCAGGATTATTGTAGGTCTAGGGAATTAAAAGATGAAATATTTAAAATGACAGCAAAACCTAATGAAACACTTGAGGAATATGTAGAACACTTTCAATACAACCTCCATAGATCACCCTATGCATCTTTACCCTTGCCTGATAATGTGTTAAAAACTACATTACTTAAAGGGATGAAGGAACAATGGGTTGAAACATTAAACATTATGGGCAAAGGTGATATATATCAGGAAAATTTTGTTGACATTATTAATCTATGTATTAGGAGTTCAAGAGGCAACACAAGGCTAAAGTTAGCAGAAGGCGATATGATCACAAGAGATAGTAAGACCTCCAGTGAAAGTATAACCCGCGCAAAAATTGGAAATCTACTAGAAGATTTTAAAAATGATATTCTAGGGACTCTGACAACACAGTTTGACATCCTGCAAGCTAAACAAAAGAAAGTAGAAGCAGAACAAAATTTGGAAATATTCTGCCCTAATTGCAGAAAGAAACACAGTCATAAAGAGTGCCTGCTGGATATAGTCAAAGTCTGTGCCATCTGCACAAAAGATCACTCCACAGAAGGTTGCCCCTTGCTCCCTAGATTGAAATCAATCTACAAAGAGGTGGAAGAAGAATCAGAAATGGTATGCCTACTTAATCAGCACCGAAAATGGCAGCCACAACAAACAGGTATGCCAATTGATCCATCCTCTTCTTTTTAGTCTCCTCAGTATAATGCTCAGCAATATAATGGAATGTGGAAAAATCAGCCACCCTTCCCCAATTGGTCACAACATCCATTTCCTACATCACCATGGCCAAATTAAACAAATCAAACCAATTGGCCAAACTTTCCTTACTGTCCACCATTTTGGCAAAATAATACTTATCCAACACAATGGTCCCCCTCCACTTCGCAGAGTCAGACCTGGCAGTCGAACTGGAAAAGACCTACAAATTAGCTAGCTGGAATGATCCCTCATCCTCAACCTACACTGCTAGCACTTTATACATTGCCACAAAATCCTCAGACCAATTTAAGACCTCAACTCCCAGCCCAACCCAACCCAAACCCTAATAATAGGCCGGTTCAGTCTATTCAAATAATGGAACCACCAGAACTAGAAACGGAATTAAGGGAGTGCAACGACCTTCAACTAAGGCCTGGGCACATAATAGAATCAGAGGGAGAAAAAATGTTCAAGTTGAAGACCCGTTACCCGTAGAACAAACAGTGCATAGGGAGAATGTGGCTAAACAACAAACTCAGGAACAAGAAACCACCTCTTCTCCACCATTCCCAGAATGATTAATCATACCTTGCCCAATAGAATATCTCGATTTTGATCTTCTGGGAGAACTGGAAAATTTGTGTATAAAAATCCCTCTCCTTCGAGCTATCCAAGACATCCCTATTTATGCAAAAACCATCAAAGAACTATGTATAAATAAGCCAAAGAGAAGAACAACAACTAACCCAAATGTCCAAGTAGTCGGCACTCTATATGACTTATTATCAGGAATGGAAGCACCTATAAAGTATGAGGACCCAAGAAATCCTATAGTGACGGTGCAAATCAATGGACAATCATTTCCAAATGCCTTAATTGATTTAGGAGCTGCAATTAATATCCCAGCAGCCACCACTTGTAAAAAACTTGGCATTACATCATTGGATCCAACAACAACCTTATTGGAATTGGCTAAACGATCGGTATTCAAGCTAGAAGGCACACTACATGATGTAATGGTATCTGTAGACTCCTGGGAGTACCCTACTGACTTCTTGATTATCAACCCCAAAAACCGGCTAGATGGACACCTGTTGATCCTAGGTAGACCTTGGCTGGCAACTGGTGATGCTTACATTGGCTACCTACAAGGCAGCATGACTATAACTAGAGGGAACTATGTCAAGAATTTAGCTTTATATCCCCCAGCCAGCCAAGCCTATCAATAATAAAAACAAGGAAACAACCTATATCATACCTCATAGAAAAAATTAGATCACCATTAACCATAGAAGATGCCCTCAACTTTAAAGACCAAACAGAGGATGACATTACTAACAGTTTCATCAATAAACCAAAAATCAGATCCCATTTGCAATGTCACAAAATTAAGGCAGAATTTGATAATCAAGAAGAAGAAGATCCCCTGAAAGACATTCATGATCAATCAATGCCCACCACTTCTGTTTACAATAGCAAAATTATAGAAATTGAGCCAGGAAAAACCTTAAACATTAACAAAATCTTGACTGCTGAACAAGAAAAGAAGACGGTCCAACTACTAAAAAAATGTAAGGGATCTTTTGCATGGGATTATCCAGACATGAAGGGAATTGACCCCCAGTTATGTACGCACCACATTTATACAGAAAAAGATGCTAGACCCATTCGCCAACCCCAACGAAGATTAAACCCTCATCTTAAAGATATTGTGAAAGCTGAATTACAAAAACTGTTGGATGTTAACTTTATTTACCCAATATCTGATAGTAAGTGGGTCTCTCCATTAGTAGTGGTGCCAAAGAAGAACGGAAAGTGGAGGATATGTGTAGACTATAGAAAACTAAACAAAGCAACCCAAAAAGACCACTTTCCCCTTCCTTTCATCGACCAGGTATTAGATACATTAGCAGGAAATAAATTATTTTCTTTCCTAGATGGCTCAAGTGGATATAATCAAATTCAGATTGCCCCTAAAGACCAAGACAAAACTACTTTTACTTGTCCTTGGGGGACATTTTCTTACAGATTTTTACCCTTTGGCCTATGCAATGCCCCTGCTACATTTCAGAGGGCCATTCTCAGCATCTTTTCAAATTTAATAAATGAAGGGCTCGAAGTATATATGGATGATTTCACACCTTACGAAGATGATTTTGAGCCAGCATTAGAAACTTTGGAAAAGGTGTTACAAAGATGTATTGACACCAGGCTCTGCTTAACCCATGAAAAGTGTCACATGATGATGACCGAAGGACTCATATTAGGTTATTATATCTCAGCAGCTGGAATTCAGGTAGATCCTGCTAAAATTCAGATAATTTTGTTAATACCCACTCCTACCACAGAAACAGAGGTACGTAGCTTTCTTGGATTTTCTAGTTATTATAGAAGATTTATAGAGAATTACTCTTGAGTAGATGCGCCTTTATACGCACTAACAGGGAATGTTGATTTTAATTGGACAAATAAATGTGACCATGCTTTTGAGGATCTCAAAAAGCTTCTATCAACAGCCCAGTGCTAAGGGGCCCAAATTGGGATTTGCCATTCCAAATTTCATCTGATGCCTCAGACATAGCTATTGGAGCAGTCCTTGGGCAGGAAGAAGATAAAATACCATATGTAATTTATTATATTAGCAAAAATCTATCTCCTGCTGAATTAAACTATATTGTGACTGAGAAAGAATTTTTAGCTATAATACATGCTATAAATAAATTTAGACATTATATAACTGGGTATCCTGTAGTTTTATATACAGATCACTCTGCCATAAAATTTTTAGCGAATAAACCTGTTACAAATGGTCGAGTAACAAGATGGTTGATTCTATTGCAGGAGTTCAACATCACAATAAAGGATCGACCTGGAAAAGAGAAACCTGTAGCTGATTTTCTGTCACAAATGCCAAAACCAACAGATGCAGCAGCAGTCGAGGATCACTTCCCAGATGAACATTTTTTCGTTGTTACTGCTAGAACCCCATGGTATGCTGATATTGAAAATTATTTAGCAGTAGGTAAATTACCTAAGCATCTAATGCCCAATGAATGAAAACAGATAGTACAGCGTAGTACCCGATTCTCTTGGATTGGGGGCTACCTGTTTCATACAGGAGCATATATGCACATCAGGAGATGTGTCAGAGAAGACGAAATATTTGATATTCTGAAAGCATGCCACGATGGGCCGTGTGGTGGAAATTTCGCAGATCGTATAACTGGTCACAAGGTTTTACAAATAGGCTATTACTGGCCTACAATTTTTAAAGACGCTAAAAAGTTTGTACAGGCCTATGATAGTTGCCAAAGGGCAGGTTGCCCTAGACAGTCTGATGAAATGCCTTTGAACCCACAGTTAGTAATCGAGCCATTTGAGTGTTGGTCACTCAATTTTGTTGGTCCCATTAACCCACCATCAAATCAAAAAACATATATACTAGTTGCAACAGAGTATGTTACTAAATGGGTTGAAGCAGAAGCACTTTCAAGAGCTTCAGAGGACTCTGTAATACAGTTCCTTTTCCACATATTTGTGCGATACGGCATCCCAAGGGACATAATTACAGATGGAGGACCACAATTTGTAGGTAACAAAATCATTGCAACATTAGAAAATTACCACATCCAGTACAAAATCACAACCCCATACCACCCGCAGGCAAATGGCCAGGTAGAGAGAATGAATAAGGTGATAGAATCCATACTTACAAAAATAGTTGCATCACATAGACGTGACTGGGCTTATAGATTTCTGGAATCCTTATGGGCGTACTGAACAACATGGAGAAATATAACTGGGTATTCACCATATCAATTGGTATTTGGAAAATAACCCATCTTTCCAATATAATTTGAAATTCAGACATTAAGAACAGCCCAGGAGGTGGGTTTAGACTTAAATGAAGCCCAGGTCAGAAGATTATAGCAAATCAATGAGTTAGATGAAATTAGGCTCTCTGCTCTTCATCACACTTCATTAATTCAATAGCAGAGAGCAAAATGGCACGACGCCCTCATTAAAGAGAAAATCTTCCATGAAGGAGATTGGGCACTCCTATATGACTCCAGGTTTCAGGATTTCCTAGGAAAAATCTAGACATGATGGCTTGGACCATATGAGATACAAAAAGTGAATGAAAATGGCACCATCACATTAACTACCATTGATGGATCTGGACACTTTCAAATTAGATGGTCATCGAGTACGACTCTACCATAAACCGCTCAATCGGGAATCCTTTTACCAGCAATTATAAGAAGATTCTACCATGCAAATTCTTGCTGAGGGAGATAAACTCCTCCTCAGCACCCATTCACTAAATAATTCCTTTATTTTGAAACTTGTACATAAACTTTTCTTTTGATTTTGCTTGTTTTTTGCTACAGAATCTATTTTACAAGCTATTCCTTTTAAGAAACAGTTGTTGTTCCTTAAGTGATGTTCCTCTTAAGAAACAACAGTAGTTCCTCTTAATAAACAGCGTGTTTGTATGTTTCTTTTTGCTGTCCTTTCAAAAGGAACAACATTTCCGTTGATTATTTTTGTTGTTCCTTTCAAAAGGAACAACATTTTAACACTTTTGCCGTGTGTTTTTTTGCTGTTCCTATCAAAAGGAACAACGATTTTCCGCTTGTTTTTGTTGTTCCTTTCCAAAGAACGGAAGGTAGTTTTTGTTGTTCCCTTAAAGGAATAGTATTTTTTTCTTAGATTTTTTGTTGTTCCTTTCCAAAGGAACATCAGTTTTTGCTGTGTGTTTTTGTTGTTCCTTTCCAAAGGAACAAAAGTTTTTGCTTCGTATTTTTGTTGTTCCTTTCCAAAGGAACAACAGCTTTTACCGCGTGTTTTTGTTGTTCCTTTCTAAAGGAACAACAGTTTTGCCACCTGTTTTTGTTGTTCCTTTCCAAAGGAACAAAAAATATCCGCTTACATTTTCATTCCTTTCCAGAAGGGAACAACAATTTTTGCTGATTGTTTTTGCTTTTCCTATTGGCCTCCTAGAGACAGCCTAGAGTTGTGATAGACCAATGCCTAGGACATCTTAGCATAGCAAGGAGCGTATAATATAATGTATGAAGTTGTCAACTTCAGCTCACCTGCTATCTCCTATAAACAGGGAAATAAACTAGAATGGAACCAAACTCTTAGAAACTGACATAGGAAAAGAGGTACTGCAGAGGCAAGATGTAGAACTCTAATACAAAAGCAACAGACAATTCAGAGACAGTTTACTGCAAAGCGGGCCAGTTCAAGTAATATGTCACAGATATCAATTATCAAAAGGTGTATGTAATGAAAGAAATGTTGAGGAGATATTAGCTAACATTGAGCTGATACCCAGATATACAATACCATCATGCATGGGCTTACCAATCTAAGAATCCATACATGACAATAGCATTTTAAAAGCACCCTCCCAAAGAAGCTAATATAGCAGAAATACAGTTTAGATGAATAATGGAACAAAATATCATGCATGAGCCATATTTAAAGCGCTTGACTGATCTGAGCATGGGCATCAACTAGGATGAATCCATACCAAAAATCAGTGAGCCACTCGCATTCCAAAACATGATACAGGAAACATGGATGAAATGAAATGATATATTAAAATAACACATAAGAGAAAGTTACAGACTATGAAATACCAAAGACCAGAATCCTCTATAACAGATAGAACTCCTCCTCACTGAGACCCTATGGGCTCTGAGCCTTCATACAAGAGCTTTACAAAATGTATACAAAAATCCTTTCACTGCATAGTTTTCTGATAAAATCTGGAACCCTCAATAATCTGTTCTTCGGGGGGTTTTATAGAGAAACAGAAAACTTAATAAATGAAGTAGGTGATGAACCATCAATTTGCTTCAGAAAGACAAGATGGCGGAAACATGCACGCCCATACTGCTTGATGACTTTGTGTTGATGTATGTTCTCTGTAGCCTGCTTTCTGAAATAAATACACTGGGTGGAAGACTCTTTAGGAACACGGTATAGAGGTAAAACCATATGAACATTTTGTCCTTTGCTGAAAGAAAAATCCTGCTGAAATGAAACCTGGAGGATATTGTTTCCTGTGCATGGTACCCTCTGTCTTCCCAATCCTGAATTAAGCTTTAAAACCTTCAACGCCGAACGTTGAATTCCTCAATCATCCACTGATTTTCCTCTGCTGCTCCATTAATGTTTTCATTTGTGAAATCAACGCCTTGAATGCCCCTGCAGAGTTTGACAGATTTTAACCCCGCTTCTTTAATGGAAGTCTTATCGATTTGCCTTCCCGGGGCTTTCTTCATAATTCAGTTCTGAAAACTAGTCCTTTGACATGCTCTCTATCACAGTAATTGAGATTGTGAATCATAATAGTTCTCCGCCGCTGTAAACCTGCAAAATCCATACACTCGTTAAAGAAAACCATGCACGGGAAGGTGAACACAGTGAGGATAATGGCGTGACGAGATGGTGGGATAATGAGAGGTGACGGTGAAAAATGCAGTGGAACAATGGCAGACGGGCTGGCCAGAGCTAAAATGCAAAACATTAAAATATAACATATGAATAGAATATATAAATGGCGAAGAGAAAAATGTGATAAACACGTGGGATGATGACGTGGAGGAGGACCGAGTTAATGGCAGGATATGCGGATGATCTGGACCGTTCGATTTCAAAACGAGATCGACGGTCGAAAACGCATTGGAGGGCAATGTGACGGTGGGCCAGGGGCACTGTTGACATGGACTAACCCTCGTGCAGCTTCGGAGTACGACAACCGTTGGATGAAGACCTTCAGATCAGACGACTATCATGAATATCGCGTCGTGACTTTGATCGAACAATAATGCACGATGAACGGCGGTTTTGGAGCCGTACGCTGGGACGCGTGGCAAACACTGTATGGAATTGTTGGCCAAACGAGAATTACCGCCCACCGCCGAAAGGCGGTGCGATACATACCACCTGGTTTTGGAGTAGCGCGCTACGAAGCCACTGGAGCAGGTGAGCTTCTGACCGTTGATCTGCAAGCTAATTAGACGGTGGACAGATTATCAGAGCCATGAACTCAGTGGGGTCTGGGCGTGATGAAGCATTGCGAATGTCGTCCGATCGGTATAGGTCAACAGTTATAAACGCGCCCAATATGTATCTGCGGTAAGCGCTTATAGGGCTAGCGCCTGGTTCTGGCTCTCGGTTACGTGGAGGAAAAGGAGCAGAGGGGCTAGGCCGAAAGGGGCTAAGGCCTGATATATTTTCAAAAGTGGGTTTTTCGGTCTTTTATGCAATTTTGAGGCTAAGAGAAGGCAACGATAAGCTGACAAAAGGATTACTTAGGCTATCAAAAGAATTTTGAAGGAGCTAAAATGGAGATAGCTTTGCCAATTTAATAAGGAGTTTGACATGGTTACGAGTTCCTTTCAAAAGGAACAACAGTTTTTGCCGATTTTTTTTGCTGTTCCT
>JAXQQM020089076.1:25000-35329 GCA_034641835.2 Pinus albicaulis | reverse complement strand
CACATTCCTCTTAAACGTATGCATCTCAACCCACAGTGCTGACATAGAAAGAGTACAAGCACAAGAAACCGGCACCGTGAAGAGCCAAACAATGAAGAGGACAGTCGTCTCTAGGAGCCACACACAAAAACCCATCCAATTCCGAGAACACGGAGCGAAGGGGGAATTGTTCACATATGCCTCCAAGGACGAGCATGGCCAACATTACCGCTCATGTGCTACCGAGTGGGGTTGGAGAGAATATGAATGTCGACCACCCTACAAATGACCCAAGGCCATTCTTCAGGCACACCCGACAAGCAACTCAATTACCAACCCACCTTTCACACGAAAATCCAACCCCTCCCCCCACCAAAGGGGGAGGAGGTGAACAATATAGCGAGGAGCCGATTTCACGAAGCCAACGAGACAAAATCCCACCTCTCCAACCCGAAGGGGAAATTGTTCACATATGCCTCCAAGGACGAGCATGGCCAACATTACCGCTCATGTGCTACCGAGTGGGGATGGAGAGAATATGAATGTCGACCACCCTACAAATGACCCAAGGCCATTCTTCAGGCACACCCAACAAGCAACTCAATTACCAACCCACCTTTCACACGAAAATCCAACCCCTCCCCCCACCAAAAGGGGAGGAGGTGAACAATATAGCGAGGAGCCGATTTCACGAAGCCAACGAGACAAAATCCCACCTCTCCAACCCACAAAAAAGGGAGGAGGTGAACAATATAGCGAAGAGCCAACATCGACGGAGCCAACGAGCGAGCAAGGGGCACGAGAGCGACATAGGCGACCGGCCAGTTGTCTCAAGGAGCCACACACAGCGACCTCATCCAACTCTGAGAACACAGAGTGAAAGGGTAACTCTTTTCACATATTCCTCCCAGGACAAGCATGGCCAACATTACCGCTCATGTGCTACTGAGTGGGGATGGAGAGAATATGAATGTCGACCACCCTACAAATGAACCAAGGCCATTCTTCAAGCACACCCGAACAAGCAAATCAATTTACCAACCCACCTTTCACACGAAAATCCAACCCCTCCCCCCACCAAAAGGGGAGGAGGTGAACAATATAGCGAGGAGCCAATTTCACGAAGCCAACGAGACAAAAGCCCACCTCTCCAACCCACCAAAAAGGGAGGAGGTGAACAATATAGCGAAGAGCCAACATAAACGGAGCCAACGAGCGAGCAAGGGGCACGAGAGCAACATAGGCGACCGTCCAGTTGTCTCAAGGAGCCACACAGAGCGACCTCATCCAACTCTGAGAACACAGAGCTGAAGGGCAACTCTTTTCACATATGCCTCCCAGGACAAGCATGGCCAACATTACCGCTCATGCGCTACCGAGTGGGGATGGAGAGAAGATGAGAGTCGACGACCCTACAAATGACCCAAGGCCACTCTTCAGGCACACCCGAACAAGCAACTCAATTACCAACCAACCTTTCACACGAAAATCCAACCCCTCCCCCCACCAAAAGCGGAGGAGGTGAACAATATAGTGAGGAGCCGATTTCACGAAGCCAACGAGACAAAAGCGCACCTCTCCAACCCACCAAAAAGGGAGGAGGTGAACAATATAGCGAAGAGCCAACATCGACGGAGCCAACGAGCAAGCAAGGGGCACGAGAGCAACATAGGCGACTGGCCATTTGTCTCAAGGAGCCACACAGAGCGACCTCATCCAACTCTGAGAACACAGAGCGGAAGGGCAACTCTTTTCACATATGCCTCCCAGGACAAGCATGGCCAACATTACCGCTCATGCGCTACCGAGTGGGGATGGGGAGAAGATGAGAGTCGACGACCCTACAAATGACCCAAGGCCACTCTTCAGGCACACCCGAACAAACAACTCAGTTACCAACCCACCTTTCACACGAAAATCCAGCCCCTCCCCCCACAAGCAAGCAAAACGGGAGGAGAAGAACAATATAGAGAAGAGCCGACATCGACAAAGCCAACGAGCGACATATCAAAACGCTGATTTCAACAGAGCAAACGTGCGACCAAGGGGCACGAGAGAGGGTTACCGGAGCGCCGATTTCAACAACGCCAACAGGCAGCCAGTCATCTCAAAGAGCCACACACAACAACCCCATCCAAATGCTAGAAAACAGAGTGGACGGGAGAGATTGTTCAA
Source organism: Pinus albicaulis (assembly GCA_034641835.2). Taxonomy (NCBI): domain Eukaryota; kingdom Viridiplantae; phylum Streptophyta; class Pinopsida; order Pinales; family Pinaceae; genus Pinus; species Pinus albicaulis. The sequence goes on along the minus strand of JAXQQM020089076.1, from coordinate 33,175 downwards.
ACATGCCTCCAAGGACAAGCATGGCCAACATTACTGCTCATATGCTACCGAGTGGTGATGGAGAGAAGAAAGTTGACGACCCTACAAATGACCCAAGGCCATTCTTCAGGCACAACCGAGCAAAACAACTCAATTACCAACCCACCTTTCACACGAAAAGCAAATCTGATAAGCGCACCCTCGGACAAAACAGGGCGACCCGAACGCCCCCATCCGTGCGCCCTCACTCGGGGCGACACGGAGCGCCCCCCCGAACGGACGCACATGGGAGCAAACGACAAACGGGCCGCCCGGACGTGCACAAGGCACCCGGGCGGTCGCAACTTAGCAAATATGGCACGGGCGCCCTCAGGCCAAACGACCCGACCCGAACGGACGACATCACCCGACACAACCAAACGACCCGACCCGAACGAACGCCCTCACCCGGGGCGACACAGCGCGCCCACCCGAACGGACGCACATGGGAGCAAACGGCAAACGGGCTGCCCGGACGTGCACAAGGCACCCGGGTGGTCACAACTTAGCAAATCTAGCACGGGCGCCCTCAGGCCAAACGACCCGACCCGAATGGACGCCCTCACCCGGCACGCCCACCCGAACGAATGCCATCACCCGGCGCGACACGGCACGCCCGACCCAAATGGACGCACATGGGAGCAAATGGCAAACGGACCACCCGGACGTGCACAAGGCACCCGAGCGGTCACAACTTAGCAAATCTGACACGGGCGCCTTCGGCCCAAACGACCTGACCCGAACGGATGCCCTCACCCGCCACGACACGGCACGCCCACCCGAACGGATGCACATGGGAGCAAACGGCAAACGGGCCGCTCGGATGTGCACAAGGCACCCGGGCGGTCACAACTTGGCAAATCTGACATGGGCGCCCTCGGGCCAAACGACCCCACCCGAACGGACGACCTCACCCGGCACGCCCACTCGAACGGACGCCCTCACCCGGCACGACACGGCGTGCCCACCCGAACGGACGCACATGGGAGCGAACGGAAAAAGGGCCGCCTGGACGTGCACAAAGCACCCGGGCGGTCACAACTTAGAAAATCTGACACGGGCGCCCTCGGGCCAAACGACCCGACCCAAATGGATGCCCTCACCTGGCACGACACGGCGCGCACGACCAAACGGCCGCACATGGGAGCAAATGGTAAACGAGCCGCCCGGACGTGCACAAGGCACCCGGGCGGTCACAACTTAGAAAATCTGACACGGGCGCCCTCGGGCCAAATCACCCGACCCAAACGGATGCCCTCACCCGGCACGACCAAACGACCCGACCCGAACGGACGCCCTCACCCGGCACGACACGACGCGCCCACCCGAATGGTCGCACATGGGAGCAAACGGCAAACGGGCTGCCCAGACGTGCACAAGGCACCCGGGCGGTCAAAACCTAGCAAATCTGACACGGGCGCCCTCGGGCCAAACCACCCGACCCGACCCGAACGGACGCCCTCGCACGGCACGCCCACCCGAACGGACGCCATCGTGCCGCACGGCCAAACGACACGACACGAACGGACGCCCTCACCCGGCACGACCGAACGACCCGACCCGAACGGACACCCTCACCCGGCAAACCCACCCGAACGGGCGCACTCACCCGGCGCGACACGGCATGCCCGACGAAATGGATGCACATGGGAGAAAACGGCAAACGGGCTGCCCGGACGTGCACAAGGCACCCGAGCGGTCACAACTTAGCAAATCTGACACGGGCGCCCTCGGGCCAAGCGACCCGGCAGACGAACGGAGCGCGCCCTCGCCGGCACGCCACCGACGGACGCCATGCGTCGCCGCACGACCAAGGGCCACGACACGACGGACGCCCTGACTCACCTCGGCACGTCGAGCACAGTCCTTGAACAGACGCCCTCACCGGGCGCGACACGGCACGAGCGACCAAACAGACGGACATGGGAGCAAACGGCAAACGTGCCGCCCGGACCTGCACAAGGCACCCTGGCGGTCACAACTTAGCAAATCTGACACGGGCGCCCACGGGCCAAACGACCCGACCCGACCTGAACAGACGCCCTCGCATGGCACGCCCACCCGAACGGACGCCATCGTGCCGCACGACCAAACGACACGACACGAATGGACGCCCTCACCCAGCACGACTGAACGACCAACCCGAACGGACGCTCTCACCCGGCACGCCCACCCGAACGGACGCCCTCACCCGGCACGCCCACCCGAACGGATGCACTCACCCGGCGCGACACGGCACGCCCGACCAAACGGACGCACATGGGAGCAAACGGCAAACGGGCCGCCCGGACGTGCACAAGGCACCCGGGTGGTCACAACTTAGCAAATATGACACGGGCGCCCTCGGGCCAAACGACCCGACCCGGCCCGAATGAACGCCCTCGCCCGACACGCCCACCCGAACGGACGCCATCATGCCGCATGACCAAACGACATGACACGAACGGACGCCCTCACCCGGCACGACCGAACGACCCGACCTGAACGGACGCCCTCACCTGGCACGCCCACCCGAACAGACGCCCTCACCCGGCACGACACGGCACGAGCGACCAAACGGACGCACATGGGAGCAAACGGAAAACAAGCCGCCCGGACGTGCACAAGGGACCCGGGCGATCACAACTTGGCAAATCTGACACAGGCGCCCTCGGGCCAAACGACCCGACCCGACCCGAACGGACGCCCTCGCATGGTATGCCCACCCGAACAGATGCCATCGTGCCGCACGACCAAACGACACGACAAGAATGGACGCCCTCACCCTACACGACCGAACGACCAACCCAAACGGACGCCCTCACCCGGCACGCCCACCCGAATGGACGCCCTCACCCGGCACGCCCACCCGAACAGACGCACTCACTCGGCGCGACATAGCACGCCCGACCAAACGGACGCACATGGAAGCAAACAGCAAACGGGCCGCCCGGACGTGCACAAGGCACCCGGGCGGTCACAACTTATCAAATATGACACGGGCGCCCTCGGGCCAAACGACCTGATCCGGCCTGAACGGACGCCCTCGCTCGGCACGCCCACCCGAACGGACGCCATTGTGCCGCACGACCAAACGACACGACACGAACGGACGCCCTCACCCGGCACGACCGAACGACCCGACCCGAACGGACGCCCTCACCCGGCACGCCCACCCGAACGGACGCCCTCACCGGGCGCGACACGGCACGCCCGACCAAACGAACGCACATGGGAGCAAACGGCAAACGGGCCGCCCGGACGTGCACAAGGCACCCGGGCGCTCACAACTTAGCAAATATGACACGGGCGCCCTCGGGCCAAATGACCCAACCCGGCCCGAACGGACGCCCTCGCCCGGCACGCCCACCCAAACGGACGCCATCGTGCCGCACGACCAAATGACATGACACGAACGGACGCCCTCACCCGGCACGACCGAATGACCCGACCCGAACGGACGCCCTCACCGGGCACGCCCACCCAAACGGACGCCCTCACCTGGCACGACCGAACGACCCGACCCGAACGGACGCCCTCGCCCGGCACGCCCACCCGAACGGATGCAAGATCATTGTAGTATGAAGCCTCCAATGAATGAAACTCCATCATGAACTCCCATGCATCATCCTATCCAAAGCATTGGCAAGCATACTTGTATTTCCCACGAGTGCCACCACAAGTTGTTCTCACCCTGCAAGTCATATGAATGTGCTCATAGGCTGCTCATCCAACCAATGTCTTGTTGCTCAAAGTGAACAACGTCCATCAGCCCATCTATAAAAGATCTCCATGTAGCACCAACAATCGATCATGCTCGGCATATTCCTTCTTGACACTCCTCCATGATGCTCATAAGTGGGCACCCAGTAAGTGCACCTGCATAATGTCTCCACATAATGTCCTGCCATGCCCTCGTGTCAATGTACATGACTTTGGTTGCCCACGTGTCCATCAAGAGTAGACTCACCTCAACCCTATTCACCATCATGTGTATAGTGTACAGGTTAAGTGCCCTCGGTCACTTCTACCATCATCATCATGGGTACTTCCTCCAAGGCTTCTCCCCCGCTAAAGGTGCACCAAGAGTTCCTTCTTGGTTGTAAGCCATGAAGAAGTCTACCCAGAAAATGTGCCCTACCACCAAGGCAGTCCATGAGTCATGTCGGGCACCTAGCCAGTTTCCATGTGGCTAAGCATGACCCGTATCTATCACAGAGATCATCAAGTTCCAACCTTGTCACGAGAATTTGAACCTACTAGAGCGAGGTCACAAATTTCCCTATCAAGGCCTACAACAAGAAATGCTCCCCTTGCTTCTCCAATGTACAAGGTTCCATCATAGTCATCCGAGGAAAGGTCCTCCATGGTATTGGAAAATAAGTCATCTTCTTTCCCATCCCTACATGCGGTCCATCTCCCAGATGCTCAATTGAAAAACGAGCCATGCCTTCATGAAGAATCTCTAAGCGAGTGTCCTCCGTCCTCATCAATGTCTGCAATGCTTCCGATCCTGGTACCGCCTGCTCATAAAGTTCCTCCTCGATCATTGTCACTTCTGCAAAATTTTCATGTGGTTCATCCCCCAATGCTTGCAATGTGCTTGGTCCAGGTTCAACTTGTTCCACGAGTTCTTCCTCGATCATATCCGCATCCTCAACATCCTCCCCAGAATCATCCATCACCGATGCTTGCGATGTGCTTGGCCCTGGTCCAACCTGTTCATCAAGTTCGTCCTCGACTTCTACCACATCCGCAACATCCTTGTGAGAATCGTCCACCATCAATGCTTGTAATGTGCTTGGTCCTGGTCCAACTTGTTCATCAGCTTCTTCCTTGACTTCAATCACATCTACAACATCCTTTGGTTCGCCCACAGTGAGCTTCATGCCACCATGCTTCATCTTTCCAAGGTCTCTAAGCTTGAGAAGCTTATCAATTAACTTCCTTCGCTCTTCTTCCACCTTGTCCATTTCTGCTCAGAGAATTCTCACTTTCTTCATAAGTCGAAACATTTCATCTTTTCTCATGCCAGATGTCCTCCTCTTTCACAATGTATCAATGGTCTGACTCGCCTCATCAAACTCCTTTTCCACTTCCTTCGACTTCTCTTTAATTTCTTTTAAGTTCATTTCCAATGAAACAAACTCATCCATCAAGCTTCAATACCACCTGCAACGCTGCAACGATATCCCTGCTCAATAATAATAATAATAAAAACCACAAAAATGTAGCTCTGATACCAACTGTCATGCCCTTATACCTGTGGTAGTCTCCCAACCGCTCTATAGACGGGTGCGGCACTACCTTATTTTTCTCTTTTCAAATACTCAATAAGTAGACTACGCCTAACTCAACACTTGTTTAATTAATCTTCCAAAGTGTTCCTGTGCGGAAATAAAACAACAATAAACATCAATATCAAACCACATGAACGCCCATACATTCAAGGGAGGGGCAAATCCCGTTAATAAGTCTGCCCAGTATTATGCTTCAATAAATATGTACAATCTGCAATAACTATACAGCCAAGCCTCCATTAACCATTTATGCTTCTTGCCAAATGTGCTTGTACCTGGGTCTAGCCTTAACAGCTTCCCAACAGTGCAAAAAATCCAAAGGAACCCCAAAATTCCCTTTCAGAACATGTTTCTGAAGTCTGCGCGAATTCTGGTTCGAGTGGGTCACTCGGGTCACAGACGCCCTCGGCACCCCGAACGCGTTTCCGCACGCGGGTCACCGGGGTCACGGTCTGCACGCGTTTCCTGAACGCGTTCGACCCGACCCGACCCTGCTGAACGAACTCCGCGCCTTCAAACACTATTCCGCGCGTCCGGAACGCGGGCGCGCTGCACGAACCCGACTCGACCTGAACGCACCCGCCCTGAACACTGTTCTCCACGCGTCCTGCGGAAGGAACCCGACTCGACCATGCACTAAACACTGCACCGCACGCGCCCTGCGGAAGGAACCCGACCCGACCTGCGGGTGAACGCCGAATGGGTTTTTACCCGACTCGACCCAGACTCCGTTTCCCTGCTGCGGCTTCGCCCTCCACCCTCGACCTTCGCTCTGGCTCGAGCATTAGCTTGCCAATGGTGGAATCAGCAAGATGTTGATGTCCTTCTTTCTTTCCTTTATCGTCCATCACACGTCCTCCTTTCGTATGTGCCTTTGCCCACACATTGCTTCCATGGGTGGGGCTTGACCCATATGAGGCCGACCCAGTAAACGCCCATCAAGCCTTGGTTACGACGTGGCATTTCCTCCTTAACGTCGGCTTGCCACCACGGCCGGCCTATAAAACCTCCAAGCCAACACACGGCCATTTTTGGACACGTTTATGCACGTCGCTCCTAAACGTCGCACGGTCACCATGATAACGTTGCATAGTAGCCGAACGATGTTTTCGTCCGTCTGCGCGCCCGTCTAACCTTCCGTCGTGGTTTTCGTCGTTCGTCGCCTGTCCACCGAACGCTTCCAATGCCTTCCGTCGTCGTCCTCGGCTCGTGGGTCTTACAGGGGCGGTTTCCGTCGCGGCGGGCGTATAATTGGACGGTGTCCATTGAGCAGAGACATGGAAACCTTACATTTCGCACAGTTGGGCGACTGTCGTCACGGCGGGGCGAGGAAACCTGTCACGCCCCTAGACCTTCGGTGACCTTTCAACCGTGCTATAGACGGGTTGCGGCACTACCGTACTTCTCCTTTTCGTAATACTCAAGTATGTAGACTGCGCCTTTAGCAACACTTGTTAAATTAGTTAATCAAATGTTCTTTCAATGTGCGGAAAACATGAACACCATCATCACATCCACAGTGTACGCCCATACATACAAGGGAGGGGCAACTTCCAGTTAATAATGGGTCTGCCCGATAATATGTTTCATAAATACGAAATAGAGTATAAGTTCCAATCCAGCAAAAGACCCCCTTTGCTCTTTGGCAAGGCAAGTCACTTTTTTTCCAAGCTTACAATGCTTGACAATCATTAACTAGCCCACAACAATCGTTTACAGCACTAGAATTCACCTCGGGAATATCCTGCATAAAACTGCCCAAGTGCTGCCGTGTCACTCGGGTCGGTAGTGCAAATGATTTCAGACCTCCCCGCGAGCTCTCCATCTGTCCAATCCACTCCCCCAGCTATGTGGTTAGCTCCGTCCCATCAAAACGCACCTGCTTCAACTTTCGACACTCAATTCCGACTCACGATGCCTTCAGAACGACCTCTGAACTGAAGCTCGGATCGTGCGGACGCCCTGCGGAGAAGTTCCGCACGCCCTGCACGTATGTCGCACGACTCGACCCGCGCGCTGCCCGACTCGACCCGTCCCGCGGTGCGGATGCCCTGCGGAGGAATTCCGCACGCCCTGCACGTCAACAACCTGGCTCGACCCGCGCTCGCCCTGCGTTCACCGCCGCCGTGTTTCCTTCACCAACGAGCTGTTGGCTTAAGCTCGTGGTGCTCCAATGCGCTCGCACTCAGATGCTTGCTTGATCGTTGGTTGGATGACTTCTCCGTCATCCGCACAACGTATTAATACGCGTATCATGTGCGTGTCGTGGGTCACTCGGTCGACCCGAGACGACCCCCATCGTTCAGCTGTCCGCCCACTCGTGTAGCGTCGGCCGCTCAACTCGTGCGTCGGTTCTATGACTCCGGCTACGCCGTGACGTTTCGCCTGTAACGTCGCTTTTTCCAATGCCACCGCCGGCTATGTGCGACGCGCCCGTGCCGCTCGCCGCCACACACCCGCGCCCCGTGCGGTTACTGTGCGGCGGCTCGCCCGTAACGTCGCACGGCGCCCGAACGCCCAACGGGCGCGCCCGTTACCACGAACGCGCCTCATGAAGTCTTGGGGCCTTGCAAAACCCAACCTTCCCCGCATTTGGACGGCTTCCGCCGCGACGAGGCGTGGAAACCCCAAGTTCCGGAGATGGACCAGGGGAGCGGTTTCCGTCGCGCCGCGAAATGGGAGCCCCAAGTTCGCCAGGCTTGGGCGGTTCTTCGCCGTGCCGCGCGACGAAAACCACGAGTTCCGTAAACTTGGGCGATTACGGTCGTGCCGCGACATGGAAACCCAAGTTCCCCTCACCAGGGGCACGGTTTTCGTCGGGGCGGGAGATGGAAACCGCAAGGTTCCCAGAACTAGGCGGTTTCCCTCGTGCCACGAA
>JAXQQM020089076.1:5000-15000 GCA_034641835.2 Pinus albicaulis | reverse complement strand
CCACCCGGTCAGCAGCAACAGTGGACCTCGATCGTTTGATCGCCTGCGGCACCCTCGATGCAAAAGGACGGAAATAAAACAAGAAAGACCATTCCTGCAACCTCCCTTAAAAATTCCCCCCTCTAACCCTCTCCCCACCCCGCACCGAGACCACCTAGGAGTCCACCCGGACAGCAGCAACGGTGGACCTCGATCGCTTGATCGCCTGTGGCAACCTCGATGCGAAGGCAGAGGAAAAAAATGAATGCATATCAAGAGGCTCGCTACAAAAGGCATGAACATATCCGAACAAGAGGAGGGATCAGGCAGCCCCGCACCCCACACACCCTGCATACAAGCAACCTGGGAGATTGCCCCACCGACTTACCAACTGGACAATGAAAAATTCTCACCTGCAACCACCTCCACACAGAGGAGGGAGGTCGGAGCGTTCCACCTTGAAGTCCTCCTTCCAGATATAGCCCCCGCCATCAACGTAGCAAGCCTCATCCCCGTTGGACCACAATCGCATGAGCGATAAACAAAACAAGAAATGCCCATCACCTTGTGTCTCAACATTCCAAGCCGCATAATCCTACGATGCACGCAAGATGCAAGGGAAAATCCGACCACTTGAGCAAACAAATGGGCCACCACATCCATCAAGACCTCAAAGCCAACGCAGGAACAAACAACGTGCACTCTGAAAGGAATTCCAAACCTTAATTTTACAACAAGGAGAACCCCGCTCCTCACATCGCCCAATGGAAAAAGCAAGCGAGAGGGGAAGCTTACAGCGAAAACCCCTCTGCATTCCCTCTTAAACGTATGCATCTCAACCCATAGTGATGACATAGAAAGAGTACAAGCACAAAAAACCGGCACCGTAAAGAGCTAAACAATGAAGAGGACAGTCGTCTCAAGGAGCCACACACAAAAACCCATCCAATTCCGAGAACACGGAGCGAAGGGGGAATTGTTTACATATGCCTCCAAGGACGAGCATGGCCAACATTACCGCTCATGTGCTACCGAGTGGGGATGGAGAGAATATGAATTTCGACCACCCTACAAATGACCCAAGGCCATTCTTCAGGCACACCCGACAAGCAACTCAATTACCAACCCACCTTTCACACGAAAATCCAACCCCTCCCCCCACCAAAAGGGGAGGAGGTGAACAATATAGCGAGGAGCCGATTTCACAAAGCCAACGAGACAAAATCCCACCTCTCCAACCCACTAAAAAGGGAGGAGGTGAACAATATAGCGAAGAGCCAACATCGACGGAGCCATCGAGCGAGCAAGGGGCACGAGAGCGACATAGGTGACCGGCCAGTTGTCTCAAGGAGCCACACACAGAGACCTCATCCAACTCTGAGAACAAGGAGTGAAAGGGTAACTCATTTCACATATGCCTCCCAGGACAAGCATGGCCAACATTACCGCTCATGTGCTACCGAGTGGGGATGGAGAGAATATGAATGTCGACCACCCTACAAATGACCCAAGGCCATTCTTCAAGCACACCCGAACAAGCAACTCAATTTACCAACCCACCTTTCACATGAAAATCCAACCCCTCCCCCCACCAAAAGGGGAGGAGGTGAACAATATAGCGAGGAGTCGATTTCACGAAGCCAACGAGACAAAATCCCACCTATCCAACCCACCAAAAAGGGAGGAGGTGAACAATATAGCGAAGAGCCAACATAGACGGAGCCAACGAGCGAGCAAGGGGCACGAGAGCGACATAGGTGACCGGCCAGTTGTCTCAAAGAGCCACACAGAGCGACCTCATCCAACTCTGAGAACACAGAGTGGAAGGGTAAATCTTTCCACATATGCCTCCCAGGACAAGCATGGCCAACATTACCGCTCATGCGCTACCGAGTGGGGATGGAGAGAAGATGAATGTCGACCACCCTTCAAATGACCCAAGGCCACTCTTCAGGCACACCCGAACAAGAAACTCAGTTACCAACCCACCTTTCACACGAAAATCCAACCCCTCCCCCCACCAAAAGGGGAGGAGGTGCACAATATAGCGATGAGCCGATTTCACGAAGCCAACGAGATAAAATCCCACCTCTCCAACCCACCAAAAACGGAGGAGGTGAACAATATAGCAAAGAGCCAACATCGACGGAGCCAACGAGCGAGCAAGGGGCACGAGAGCGACATAGGAGACCGGCCAGTTGTCTCAAGGAGCCACACAGAGCAACCTCATCCAACTCTGAGAACACAGAGTGGAAGGGCAACTCTTTTCACATATGCCTCCCAGGACAAGCATGGCCAACATTACCGCTCATGCTCTACCGAGTGGGGATGGAGAGAAGATGAGAGTCGACCACCCTACAAATGACCCAAGGCCACTCTTCAGGCACACCCGAACAAGCAACTTAATTACCAACCCACCTTTCACACGAAAATCCAACCCCTCCCCCCACCAAAAGGGGAGGAGGTGAACAATATAGCGAGGAGCCGATTTCACGAAGCCAACGAGACAAAATCACACCTCTCCAACCCACCAAAAAGGGAGGAGGTGAACAATATAGCGAAGAGCCAACATCGATGGAGCCAACGAGCGAGCAAGGGGCACGAGAGCGACATAGGCGACCGGCCAGTTGTCTCAAGGAGCCACACAGAGCGACCTCATCCAACTCTGAAAACAAAGAGCGGAAGGGCAACTCTTTTCACATATGCCTCCCAGGACAAGCATGGCCAACATTACCGCTCATGCGCTACCGAGTGGGGATGGAGAGAAGATGAGAGTCGACGACCCGACAAATGACCCAAGGCCACTCTTCAGGCACACCCGAACAAACAACTCAGTTACCAACCCACCTTTCACACGAAAATCCAACCCCTCCCCCCACAAGCAAGAAAAAAGGGAGGAGAAGAACAATATAGAGAAGAGCCGACATCGACGGAGCCAACGAGCGACATAGCAAAACGCTGATTTCAACAAAGCAAACGTGCAACCAAGGGGCACGAGAGAGAGTTACCAGAGAGCCGATTTCAACAACGCCAACAGGCGGCCAGTCATCTCAAAGAGCCACACACAACAACCCCATCCAAATGCTAGAAAACAGAGTGGACGGGAGAGATTTTTCAAACATGCCTCCAAGGACAAGCATGGCCAACATTACCGCTCATATGCTACCAAGTGGTGATGGAGAGAAGAAAGTCGACGACCCTACAAATGACCCAAGGCCATTCTTCAGGCACAACCGAGCAAAAAAACTCAATTACCAACCCACCTTTCACACGAAAAGAAAATCTGATAAGCGCACCCTCGGACAAAACAGGGCGACCCGAACGCCCCCATCCGTGCGCCCTCACCCAGGGCGACACGGAGCGCCCCCCCGAACGGACGCACATGGGAGCAAACGACAAACGGGCCGCCCGGACGTGCACAAGGCACCCGGGCAGTCGCAACTTAGAAAATATGGCACGGGCACCCTCGGGCCAAACGACCCGACCCGAACGGACGACATCACCCGACACGACCAAACGACCCGACCCGAACGAACGCCCTCACCCGGGGCGACACGGCGCGCCCACCCGAACGGACGCACATGGGAGCAAACGACAAATGGGCCGCCCGGACGTGCACAAGGCACCTGGGCAGTCACAACTTAGCAAATCTGGCACGGGCGCCCTCGGGCCAAACGACCGGACTCGAACGGATGCCCTCACCCGGCACGCCCACCCGAACGAACACCATCACCCGGCGCGACACGACACGCCCGACCTGAACGGACGCACATGGGAGAAAATGGCAAACGGACCGCCCGGACGTGCACAAGGCACCCGGGTGGTCACAACTTAGAAAATATGACATGGGCACCCTCGGCCCAAACGACCCGACCCGAACAGACGCCCTCACCCGGCATGACACGGTACGCCCACCCGAACGGACGCACATGGGAGCAAACGGCAAACGGGCCGCCCGGACGTGCACAAGGCACCCGGGCGGTCACAACTTGGCAAATCTGACACGGGCACCCTCGGGCCAAACGACCCCACCCGAACGGACGACCTCACCCGGCACGCCCACCCGAATGGACGCCCTCACTCGGCACGACACAGCGTGCCCACCCGAACGAACGCACATGGGAGCGAACGGAAAACAGGCTGCTCGGACGTGCACAAAGCACCCGGGTGGTCACAACTTAGCAAATCTGACATGGGCGCCCTCAGGCCAAACGACCCGACCCGAACGGACGCCCTCACTCGGCACGACATGGCGCGCACGACCAAACGGCCGCACATGGGAGCAAACAGTAAATGAGCCGCCCGGACGTGCACAAGGCACCCGGGTGGTAACAACTTAGCAAATCTGACACGGGCGCCCTCGGGCCAAACCACCCGACCCAAACGGACGCCCTCACCCGGCACGACCAAACGACCCGACCCGAACGGACGCCCTCACCTTGCACGACACGACGCGCCCACACGAACGGTCGCACATGGGAGCAAACGGCAGACGGGCCGCCCGGACGTGCACAAGGCACCCGGGCGGTCACAACTTAGCAAATCTAACACGGGCGCCCTCGGGCCAAACCACCCGACCCGACCCGAACGGACGCCCTCGCACGGCACGCCCACCCGAACGGACGCCATCGTGCCGCACGACCAAACGACACGACACGAACGGACGCCCTCACCCAGCACGACCGAACGACCCGACCCGAATGGACGCCCTCACCCGGCAAGCCCACCTGAATGGACGCACTCACCCGGCGCGACACGGCACGCCCGACCAAACGGACGCACATGGGAGCAAATGACAAACGGGCCGCCCGGACGTGCACAAGACACCCGGGCGGTCACAACTTAGCAAATCTGACACGGGCACCCTCGGGCCAAATCACCCGACCCGACCCGAACGGACGCCCTCGCACGGCATGCCCACCTGAACCGACGCCATCGTGCCGCACGAGCAAACGACACGACACGAACGGACGCCCTCACCGGGCACGACCGAACGACCCGACCCGAACGGAAGCCCTCACCCGGCGCGACACGACACGAGCGACCAAACGGACGCACATGGGAGCAAACGGCAAACCGGCCGCCCGGACGTGCACAAGGCACCCTGGCGGTCACAACTTAGCAAATCTGACACGGGAGCCCACGGGCCAAACGACCCGACCCGACCCGAACGGACGCCCTCGCATGGTACGCCCACCCGAACAGACGCCATCGTGCCGCACGACCAAACGACAAGACACGAACGGACGCCCTCACCCGGCACGACCGAACGACCAACCCGAATGGACGCCCTCACCCGGCATGCCCACCCGTATGGACGCCCTCACCCGGCATGCCCACCCGAACGGACGCACTCACCCGGCGCGACACGGCACGCCCGACCAAATGGACGCACATGGGAGCAAACGGCAAACGGGCTGCCCGGACGTGCACAAGGCACCCGGGCGGTCACAACTTAGCAAATATGACACGGGTGCCCTGGGGCCAAACCACCCGACCCGGCCCGAACGGACGCCCTCGCCCGGCATGCCCACCCGAACGGACGCCATCGTGCCGGACGACCAAACGACACAACACGAATGGACGCCCTCACCCGGCACGACCGAATGACCCGACTCGAACGGACGCCCTCACACGGCACGCCCACCCGAACGGACGCCCTCACCCGGTGCGACACGGCACGAGCGACCAAACGGACGCACATGGGAGAAAATGACAAACGGGCCGACCGGACGTGCACAAGGCACCCGGGCGGTCACAACTTAGCAAATTTGACACGGGCGCCCTCGGGCCAAACGACCCGACCCGACCCGAACGGACGCCCTCGCACGGCACGCCCACCCGAACGGACGCCATCGTGCTGCACGACCAAACGACACGACACGAACGGACGCCCTCACCCGGCACGACCGAACGACCAACCCGAACGGATGCCCTCACCCGGCACGCCCACCCGAACGGACGCCCTCACCCGGCACGCCCACCCGAACGGACGCACTCACCCGGCGCGACACGGCACGCCCGACCAAATGGACGCACATGGGAGCAAACGGCAAACGGGCCGCCCGGACGTGCACAAGGCACCCGGGCGGTCACAACTTAGCAAATATGACACGGGCACCCTGGGGCCAAACCACCCGACCCGGGCCGAACGGACGCCCTCGCCCGGCACGCCCACCCGAACGGACGCCATCGTGCCGGACGACCAAACGACACGACACGAACGGATGCCCTCACCTGGCACGACCGAATGACCCGACTCGAACGGACGCCCTCACCCGGCACGCCCACCCGAACGGACGCCCCCACCCGGCGCGACACGGCACGAGCGACCAAATGGACGCACATGGGAGCAAACGACAAACGGGCCGCCCGGACGTGCACAAGGCACCCGGGCGGTCACAACTTACCAAATCTGACACGGGCGCCCTCGGGCCAAACGACCCGACCCGACCCGAACGGACGCCCTCGCACGGCACGCCCACCCGAACGTACGCCATCGTGCCGCACGACCAAACGACACGACCCGAACGGGCCGGGCCTCCGTCCCGCGCAGCCTAACAGGGCTGAATACCTGGACGCTTTCTCACCCAAGACTCCCCCACCCGAACGGTCGCTCACCCGCACGCCCACCCGAACGACGCACTTCACATGCCGCGACACGCACGCCCGACCAAACGGACGCACATGGGAGAAAACGGCCAACGGCCGCCGGAGCCGCGCGTGCACCCGGCGGTCACAACTTAGCAAATATGACACGGCGCCCTCGGGCCCGCTCGAAGGTATGCATCCCATAAAGGCATCGTACCACATCCGGGGCCCATCTCGCTCCTCGAACCAGATACTGCAAGATCATTGTAGTATGAAGCCTCCAATGAATGAAACTCCATCATGAACTCCCACGCATCATCCTATCCAAAGCGTTGGAAAGAATACTTGTATTGCCCACGAGTGCCACCACAAGTTGTTCTCACCCTGCAAGTCATATGAATGTGCTCGTAGGCTGCTCATCCAACCAATGTCTTGTTGCTAAAAGTGAACAATGTCCATCAGCCCATCTATAAAAGATCTCCATGTAGCACCAACAATCGATCATGCTCAGCATATTCCTTCTTGACACTCCTCCATGATGCTCATAAGTGGGCACCCAGTAAGTGCACCTGCATAATGTCTCCACATAATGTTTTGACATGCCCTCGTGTCAATGTACATGACTTTGGTTGCCCACGTGTCCATCAAGATTAGACTCGCCTCAACCCTAGTCACCATCATGTGTATAGTGTACAGGTTAAGTGCCCTCGGTCACTTCTACCATCATCATCATGGGTACTTCCTCCAAGGCTTCTCCCCCGCTAAAGGTGCACCAAGAGTTCCTTCTTGGTTGTAATCCATGAAGAAGTCTACCCAGACAATGTGCCCTACCACCAAGGCAGTCCATGAGTCATGTCGGGCACCTAGCCAGTTTCCATGTGGCTAAGCATGACCCGTATCTATCACAGAGATCATCAAGTTCCACCCTTGTCACGGGAATTTGAACCTACTAGAGCGAGGTCACAAATTTCCCCTATCAAGGCCTACAACAAGAAATGCTCCCCTTGCTTCTCCAATGTACAAGGTTCCATCATAGTCATCCGAGGAAAGGTCCTCCATGGTATTGGAAAATAAGTCATCTTCTTTCCCATCCCTGCATGCGGTCCATCTCCCAGATGCTCAATCGAAACACGAGCCATGTCTTCATGAAGAATCTCTAAGCGAGTGTCCTCCGTCCTCATCAATGTCTACAATGCTTCCGATCCTGGTACCGCCTGCTCATAAAATTCCTCCTCGATCATTGTCACTTCTGCAAAATTTTCATGTGGTTAATCCCCCAATGCCTGCAATGTGCTTGGTCCAGGTTCAACTTGTTCCACGAGTTCTTCCTCGATCATATCCGCATCGTCAACATCCTCCCCAGAATCATCCATCATCGATGCTTGCGATGTGCTTGGCCCTGGTCCAACCTGTTCATCAAGTTCGTCCTCGACTTCTACCACATCTGCAACATCCTTGTGAGAATCGTCCACCATCAATGCTTGTAATGTGCTTGGTCCTGGTCCAACTTGTTCATCAGCTTCTTCCTTGACTTCAATCACATCTACAACATCCTTTGGTTCGCCCACAGTGGGCTTCATGTCACCATGCTTCATCTTTCCAAGGTCTCTAAGCTTGAGAAGCTTATCAATTAACTTCCTTCGCTCTTCTTCCACCTTGTCCATTTCTGCTCGGAGAATTCTCACTTTCTTCATAAGTCGAAACATTTCATCTTTTCTCATGCCAGATGTCCTCCTCTTGCACAATGTATCAATGGTCCAACTCGCCTCATCAAACTCCTTTTCCACTTCCTTCGACTTCTCTTTAATTTCTTTGAAGTTCATTTCCAATGAAAAAAACTCATCCATCAAGCTTCAATACCACCTGCAACACTGCAACGGTATCCCTGCTCAATAATAATAATAAAAAAGCCACAAAAATGTAGCTCTGATACCAACTGTCACGCCCTTATACCTGTGGTAGTCTCCCAACCGCTCTATACACGGGTGCGGCACTACCTTATTTTTCTCTTTTCAAATACTCAATAAGTAGACTACGCCTAACTCAACACTTGTTTAATTAATCTTCCAAAGTGCTCCTGTGCGGAAATAAAACAACAATAAACATCAATATCAAACCACATGAACGCCCATACATTCAAGGGAGGGGCAAATCCCGTTAATAAGTATGCCCAGTATTATGCTTCAATAAATATGTACAATCTGCAATAACTATACAACCAAGCCTCCATAAACCATTTTTGCTTCTTGCCAAATGTGCTTGTACCTGGGTCTAGCCTTAACAACTTCCCAACAGTGCAAAAAATCCAAGGGAACCCCAAAATTCCCTTTCAGAACATGTTTCTGAAGTCTGCGTGAATTCTGGTTCGAGTGGGTCACTCGGGTCACAGACGCCCTCGGCACCCTGAATGCGTTTCCACACGCGGGTCACCGGGGTCACGGTCTGCACGTGTTTCCTGAACTCGTTCGACCCGACCCGACCCTGCTGAACGAACTCCGCGCCTTCAAACACTGTTCCGCGTGTCCGGAACGCGGGCGCGCTGCACGAACCCGACTTGACCTGAACACGCCCGCCCTCAACACTGTTCTCCACGCGTCCTGCGGAAGGAACCCAACTCGACCATGCACTAAACACTGCACCGCACGCGCCCTGCGGAAGGAACCCGACCCGACCTGCGGGTGAACGCCAAACGGGTTTTTACCCGACTCGACCCAGACTCCGTTTTCCTGCTGCGGCTTCGCCCTCCACCCTCGACCTTCACTCTGGCTCGAGCATTAGCTTGCCAATGGTGGAATCAGCAAGATGTTTATGTCCTTCTTTCTTTCCTTTATCGTCCATCGCACGTCCTCCTTTCGTATGTGCCTTTGCCCACACATTGCTTCCATGGGTGGGGCTTGACCCATATAAGGCCGACCCAGTAAACGCCCATAAAGCCTTGGTTACGATGTGGCATTTCCTCCTTAACGTCGGCTTGCCACCACGGCCGGCCTATAAAACCTCCAAGCCAACACACGGCCATTTTTGGATGCGTTTATGCACGTCGCTTCTAAAAGTCGCACGGTCACCATGATAACGTTGCATAGTAGCCGAACGATGTTTTCTTCCATCGGCGCGCCCGTCTAACCTTCCGTCGTGGTTTTCGTCATTCGTCGCATGTCCATCGAACGCTTCCAACGCCTTCCGTCGTCGTCCTCGGCTCGTGGGTCTTACAGGGCGGTTTTCGTCGCGGCGGGCGTATAATTGGACGGTGTCCATTGAGCAGGGACATGGAAACCTTACATTTCGCACAGTTGGGCGACTATCGTCACGGCGGGCCGAGGAAACCTGTCATGCCCCTAGACCTTCGGTGACCTTTCAACCGTGCTATAGACGGGGTGCGGCACTACCGTACTTCTCCTTTTTCGTAATACTCAAGTATGTAGACTACGCC
>JAXQQM020064144.1:0-24296 GCA_034641835.2 Pinus albicaulis | reverse complement strand
CTATCGAAGCCCCGAAATTCAGTCTTACAATAAGAGGGATACCCACCCAAATTTAGACCTGGTTAGCAAGCCCTTTTTTCGCTTGGTGTATTGGGTCCGATCGTATAATGGAACCATTTTCCTAATATGTGTGTGTTCAGAATTGATATTTCCTTTCTAAAGTTCCTAAGTGAAATTCTTTTATTCTATTTCTAATCTAATCATATGCAAATTGTATTCTAATTTAAACAGAAATATCTAATTCTAAACTAACCCGGGATGTAATCTTTCTATTTATGTGATCTAAAATGATTTCAAATAACAATCGATAATGAATATCATTAAACTGTTATAAGAAAAGAATTCAGTAAAGATAAACCACTTCATATAAAAAGTTAGATGAAACAGTTGTGAAAAACATATCGCATAATAAGCTATTCATACATTAAGAATAAATAAATAGTTATCACCGTACAAAAGTGCCAAATGATAACTCAAGCATTCAAACATCAATATATAAATAACTGAACATGAATATCACTTTAACACAGGGGAAGAAATAGTTAAGAGATAAAAGTACCATTTATAACTAGTTCTACTCATGAGCTAGAAGCAATAATGACTTATCCCTTCTTAATTCAACATCCGCTAAGAGTACAGAAGTGCAACATCGTAGCAGATATTAAACGCAAATATCAATAAATCTTGTTCCATTCATTTATCAAAACCTCCTCTGAGGGTGCAAAATTGCATGTTCTGAGGATAAGTTTTTGACAAATTTCAGGACCTTTCTCTAAATGCATGAGAAGGGTTTAAATACTACTAACTAAATCTAAAAATAACTTATTACAAAAATGTAGGATACGGTTTAAATGACCGTACTTTTTCTAGGCAACAATAATGTAAAACTAATACTAAATCTAAAATTTAAAACTATCAACTAACTACTTATGAATCTGATCTTTGAATTTGCAAGCATTCAACATTGATTTGAGAAGAGGAGGTTGGTCGACTTTAGATTTTAACTGTCCCTAGAAAACGGAATCGCCAAGTCCTGGCACCATCTTCTCGGCAGAATTGATGATGCAATTGAGAGCGCTGCATTGGCTGTGTGGTTTTACCAGACATGCCTAGTAAGAATCCCAATTTAACTTTGTCAATCCTTTAATCGATTCTGTTTTTTCTTCAGCTTTTTGTTTCCATTCTGTCTACAGTTGCTGTGCTTGTGGCAGGTATCCTAGAATAGTTTCTGAAATCAAATTAGCCTTGTGAAAATTTTCATTTACACAATCAGTGATATTGCTTGCTACTGTAGCTACTTCTTCCGCTGCTTGTTCTGCAATTTTTATCTGTGCATCCCAATTATTGAAGAGCATTTCTTTATGACTGTCATTGATGATTGGTGCTCCTGCCCTTTTTCCCTCCTCTGTCTTTTTCCAAGTCAAATATTCAGTAACTCTTTCATTAGTTAAATCATAATCATGTCGTAATTCTACGACATGATTAGTGATTTTATCACTTTCTTGACAAAAAGAGTTCCACTGTGAAATTTTTTGGCATAATATATCCTGTTGCTGCAGTAGTTGATGATTTAAGGAAATAGACTCTGTAATAAATTCTGTGAGCTTGGGATCATCTTTGTGTATCTCTTGCATAACCTGTAGTTGTTTCTCTTTTTCAGCTAAACTTTTCTAATATCCAACTTGCATTTGTTGAAATTCCCGTTGTAATTTTTCAAGTTGTTTTTGTGCTTCACTGTTAGCATTAGCTTGTTGCAGTTGTTGTTGCAGAACCTGTATTTGATTTTCTTTTTCATTCAATAATTTCCGTACTTCGGATGATTTATCAATGGTTGCAGAGGCATATGCTCCTATAATCTGAGATAATTTAGCAAGATTTTCAGTTGGATTAGTAGTAGGATCTTGCCATAAAACATCTAATTGTTCTGCATCATGAGAGATTACACTTTCTAATTTCCTTTTCTTCCTTTGTTTTCTTACTACTGCTTTATGTTGTGAACTATAGAATATATCCATAGGAGGAATTTACTCTATTTTAAGTACAAGCTTAGAGGAGGGGGAAATGAGAATATGTTCTGTTTCTACGACATTGCTAGTTGCTAGTTTCTCCTGTGACAACATTTTTTATTGTCTGTACATTAGTTACAGGAGTCTGTGTGTTTCCAATTATTTTTCTAACTCAATTCTGACGGATGGTTGCTGTTCATTGAGAGGGGGAAGATTTATCTGTGGAGAGATTGAAATCTGTTGCTGTAAAAGTTCTTTTGATTGGGAAGTATCCTTTACTGACCCTTCGCTTTTATCCTGGTCATTATCAGTTTCTTTCCCGGACTTTGAATTGGACTTGTCTGTATCTGAACTCCCACTAAGACTGATGATGGGAGTTGGTTCCCTTGCGGGTTCCAAGCGAAAATTATCCAAAGGGATAGTGGTCAACCTTCTTTCTCTGTACATTTTAAACTCTCAGAATTCTTCTGGAGAAAAACGTGTTTGAGTTGAACATAAAATCTCTTTAAATGTGCATTTTTCTTGAAACATATCATCAAAAATATCCTCTTCTCCAGAAAATATTCTTACCTTGACTGCAGTGGTGAAATTCTTAACAACATCATATGGGTCAAATAGCCTTCTTGGAAACTTGAACAATTGTAAACATGTAATATTGTTTACTTCTTTAAATGCATGACCAAAATCAAATAATGAAAATGCTCTATAGGCCACAGAAAATTGTGGCCAGATGGCCTTCTTTTTATCCTTTAAATCCTTGGTCAAACCTCCCTCTCCGCAGGTTTGATACGCGATTTCCCGGGCCAAGAGTTTATTCGGAACATACAAAGGTAAAACGTGAGGAGAAGAAAAAATTCCAAAAACCCTAACATAGGTAAACAATTCTTCTCCAAACCATCTTGCGACAGGGAGAATGTTTACTTCTGCTTCAGGGGAAAACCTTGGAGCATCCTTATTATACAACATTCTGTACAGTGGCAGCATGATGCCATGGAAAATCTTGTAAAAATGGGAAATGAACTTTGAATCCCACAATTATTTATGGTAAACATGAATGGGTAGGGGATCTTGAATTGTCCATTTCCAACCCATTACAAGAAATTTAGAAACATAACAGATTGAATCCATTACATAAGCAGATAGGAAAAAAGGAGGATAAATCCTCTGAGAGACAGTCTGCTTAGATCGATAATTTAAAATAGCCGTGGCCAAGTTATCAGACAATATCTTAGCCCAATCCATAATAGTAGCATTAACAACAGCATTCAACAATGGTAGCCATTCAGGCGAAAACTTATTAATGTCAGGCTTTCCAAAAAGCCTACAAAGCATAGCAGGAGCAAAGCAATACAGAGAAGTGAGAGAACCAGTACTGTACATACCGTGTTTATCTTTCTTCAGTGGTTCGTCTCTTCTGGACCATTCCTGGGTGCATTCTGCTAGGTTTTCATTTTCCTTGGCAAAATTTTCAATAAACTGTTTGTTGTACGTCGCCTGTGGCTCCGGCAAATGATACATAAGCCTTAAATCTTCTAGAGTAAATGAGCCAATGAGCTCTTGCCCCTGAGTCTTGAACTGTATGTCCGTAATATCAGTGCTATCCAGTACCCATTTCACCATGTCTATATATGGAAGAATTTTAGGTCTTGCTGCTATCCGATGCAAAAATGAACAAGCTAACTCTGTAAGAGATGCTTCAGAAGAGCCAACTGATCCTGCAGTAGCCGAAACCTCCATTACTCTGGGGTTTTCTTCTTCAAGAAAATTATACATGCCCTCCCAAGTGGTGATACTAGCGTCTTTGTTGTAGGTAGTGTCTCTGTACAAGGATGCCATCTCTTTACTTTCAGAACTCGGAGCTTTGTCTTTCTTTCCCATAATACTCTGAATATCGCTTTGTATAATCCTCTATTCTTCGCGCCTGCGGTTTACGAATTAAGTGAGAGTAATGATATGAAAAAGGTGACGACAAGTTTTAAATGCTGAAGAGCTATGAAATATATCACATTACGTGAAATAACTTCTTTAATCAGAACGAAACCATTTTCATTAATGAGTGAATCAATTTATTGATTAAACTTTAAAGTGCATAACGGAGTATTGATTTATGGAGAAGATTTTCTTCGTACAACACACCTTAAGAATCTGCGATAATGCGATCTGCAATTTGCTTCGCAATATCTCAATATCGCAATATCGCAGATCACAATCTTTGCAAATTGCAATCTTATAATAGCGCAATATTGTAACATCGCGAAATCACAATGTCGCAATATCGCAAAATCGCAAATCGCTTAGGATACGTAAAATCGCAACATCATAATAGCGCAATATTGTAACATCGCGAAATCACAATGTCGCAATATCGCAATATCGCAATATCGCAAGATCGCAATTTCACAAAATATAACATATGAAAAACATCCGTTAATGCATTTTCTGCGAAATGTGATTTGCGATAAATGTTATTGCACATCGGTGATTTGAGGTTTCTCAGTATATGATATTTGAAACTTTGCGATGTGATGAATGTTCTTTCTAGCGCATAGTTTTCATATTGCAATTTTTTTTAAATTTCTCTTGTAAAGAGTTATTCATTACCCTTTTGCGATGCGATATTCCTCAAAGAATGATTTTATTCTATGCTATCATAAACTTAAGTTTATTTAAAGATTTTCCAAGGAATTTTCTTAAGTTAATGATAGTAAGTTTTATTGAAAAAAGAAAACAAGCACTAATTAATTTTTTGGATTTTTAAACTAAGGGTCCTCATTTATTTAGCATTAAATGATAATACAAAATAAAAAGGGGGGGGGGTTGTTGCTGGCCACAACAATTGGCGATTCACTTGGAAGAACCAGTTATCTCTGCTTTTCTTTTGAATTTTCTAAACTTTTCAAAACAGAAAATTTTAAGAAAATCAAACTTTATTATAAAAAGACAAGGTACATTACGCTTTTATCTATCAATGATATTTCATTTCTTCTATATTCAATTTTGATTATTTACTTCCTCGAGCTAGTCCTTGTATCTATATCAGTCATTACTTGGTTCATAAAGATAAAAACAAAAGGCTTCTCTGTAAATCAGTTTTAAATATGCTCATTTGTCGTAGGTAGAGCCACTGCTGCCAGCAGGCGTCTATAGCCTCGACAGGGTTACCTGTTACCCAGCAATGATCCTGTGTCCTACTTAGAGAAATATACAATTTTCAAAGAGAAATCCATATTCACACTTATTTCTTTTATTTTTCTTTTTTATCCTTAAAGAACAATGTCTTGGTTTGGTAGCCAATTTATGACAATGCCATTCACTTGATTTATAACTTTGCTGAACAAGCTGGCTCGTGATGAGACCCCTTGTCTTTTGATTGCAATAATCTTGAGTCATTGCCCTGTTATGGTATGCAGTATTGGCAAAGTCAGCAAGCTATAATATCTATGATCATGATAAGTCGGCTCGTGATGAGACCTCTTACTCTTTAAGTTAAAAGTGTATCATTGGATTATTCCCTGAACGTTGTAATTTCCTAGGTGGGGAGGAAGTCATTGTTTCCTTAAGATAGCTCTGGACGACAATGGTAGAGTTTTTGGAAAGAACTTTTCTACAGAGAATCTTCATTTTGTTATAGATACCTTTCATTGAACTGATATAAAACATTTTCCTGCTAGAGGTCGTTTTTTATCAAAATTTACAAAGTTAAAACTAGTATCATTTCTAAGCTAAAGCTTTTAACTGTATCTTTGAATAATAATGATCAATTTTCTAGAAGAATTCTATTTATATAAGTGAAAAAACAAAATCAAAAAGAGAATTTGTATCTTTTTTGCGAATTTCAAATATAACCATTAACAATTGGTTTTATTATGAAAGTAAAGAAAACTAATATACAGAATAGAAGAATGATCTCCTATGGAAAATATTTTTTGAGGATCTGTCCATTAATAGGTAAAGACTCTCTTTTTCCTGTTAAATCTTGTAACATAAAAGTAGATGGAC
Source organism: Pinus albicaulis (assembly GCA_034641835.2). NCBI lineage: Eukaryota > Viridiplantae > Streptophyta > Pinopsida > Pinales > Pinaceae > Pinus > Pinus albicaulis. The sequence goes on along the minus strand of JAXQQM020064144.1, from coordinate 18,291 downwards.
CTATGATTTCTGCAATTTGGAAAGGACCAAGCCACATTCGTTGAAATTTTGTATGTTTCCCTTTTTCTTCATGAGCCTTGTCCCATTTTAAAACTAGATCTCCGACCTGAAAGTCCTTTCTGGTTATCATGTTTGAATCAAAATAAGCTTTCACTAATGCTTGGTGATGAGCATGAGTTACTTTGGCCTTTTCTCGTTGTTCTTCTAGCTTAATTATTTCCATCTTCCTTAGTTGTAAGGAAGAAGTTGGTGCTTCATCAATATATTGAATCAAGGCTAAAGAAGGAATTGCTAGATGAGTTGGAAGAACCACTTCTCTCCCATAAACTAAATTAAATGGAGAAGTGCCAATGGAGGCTTTCTACGTTATTCGATCTTCCCATAAAGCATATATTAAAGACTTATGCCAATTTTTATGATTTTGATCAATGGTTCACTTAATGATTCTGATTAAGTTTTTATTTGTGGATTCAGCTAACCCATTTCCCTGTGGATAATAATTGGCAGAGTATTTGAGTTTGAAACCTCTCTTGAGTGAAAATTCGGTCATAGCATTACCAGAAAAATATGATGCATTCTCAAACATTAGAGCAGAAGGTAAACCAAACCTGGTGATTATGAACTGATCTATGAACTCGATGATGTGTTCGGCATTATCAGTCTTAAGAGGAACTGCTTCTACCCATTTCGTAAAATAATCAGTTGCTGTAATGATATACCTATGTTGCTTAGAAGAGCGAGGAACGATCTCACCTATTATGTCCAATCCCCATTGATCAAAAGGCTGCTTAATGTTGACTGGTTGTAACGGTAATGATGGTTTCTTTTGTCTCCCAGCAGTGGTTTGACAGACTTGACATTTCCTTGCGTAGCTATGTGAATCTTTGAATAATGTGGGTTAGTAATAGCCTGCACGAAGAATTTTATGTGCAGTAGTATTTCCAGCATAATGTCCTCCTGCTGGCCCATCGTGAAGTTCCTGCAAGACTTTTTCAGCTTCAGATTTCTCCAGACATGTAAGGAGAATATAATCATAATTTACTCTAAAAAGAACATCATTCACAAGATGATATTGCTTAGCCTTCAACCTTAGAGCTCTTTTCTTGGTATAATCAAGATTTGGAGGAGCATATCCATTCTTTAGATAAAAAATGATATCAACATATAATGATCCAACATCGTTTAGGCTTACCTCATACGTTTGTATCTCTGTAGATGGTTTTTCAGAAATAAGCGATGCTCCAGCTAGTATTTTGCAAAAGCCTTGCACTGTTACAATATTTGCTGGTTTGATTTCTAAATCATATTCTTGTAAGACAGTAACCCAATTGTCTCTTTTCTCACTCACATCTTTTTGAACTAAAATATTTCTTACCGCTGGAAACGGTACTATGATTTTTGTATGGGTTTTAAGTAAAAAGGGTCTGAAATATTAAATTTCTTTGAAAACAGCACAAGCTTGTTTCTCCACATTTGAATAATTCAAATCATCTCCCTGTAAATTTGAACTAAAAAAAGCAATTGGGGCTTCTGCCTTATCCTGATTTGTTTGAGTGAGTATCGCAGCATAAGATTTATCAGAGGCGAATGTATACAAAATAAAAGGATCAGAAAAATTTGGAGTTGCTATAGATGGAGCATTAACAATTTCTTGTTTGATCAGATTGAATGCCTCATAATCATTTTGGCCCCATTTGAAGTTTGAATTCTTTTTAATCATTGCTTGTAAAGGAGACACAATTCTTGAAAAATTTGGGACAAATCTCTTTACAAAATTAATCTGGCCAAGGAAAGATTGCATAGCTTTCTTGTTGTGAGGTAAGGGTATTTCAGAAATCTCCTTGATTCTATTAGGATCAATATGAATTCCAAATTTTGACACTATGAATCCAAGAATTTTTCCTTCACTTAATGCAAAAAAGGATTTTTTTGGGTTAAGTGAAATTCCATACCTTTGACAACGTTGAAAGATCTGTTTTAAATCTTTAAGATGATTGCTTCGTTTCTTGGAATATACAGTTATATCATCCAAGTAAATTACACTGATCTATTAACTAATCCCTTGAAAGCAATGTCCATGGCTCTCTGAAATGTGGCACCAGCGTTGATCAGACCAGAAGGCATCTTTTGATATGCGTAAGTGCCCCATTTGGTTCTAAATGTAGTTTTCAATTGATCATCAGGATGAACCAACACTTGGTTGTATCCAGAGAAACCATCTAAGAAAGACATTAATTCTGATCCTGCAACTGCCTGCAATATTTGCTCCATAGGAGGCAAAGGAAAATTATCTTTTTGGCAAGCTTTATTAAGATTTCGAAAGTCAATGCAAATTCTAATGTATCCGTTCTTCTTTCTAACAGGAACCATATTGGAAACCCATTTAGAATGTCGAACGGGAAAAATAATCTTGGCTTTCAATAACTTATTGAGTTCAGACTTGATCTGATTTTCTAGATTGGGATGGATCTTTCTCAGCTTTTGCTGAACAGTTTTTTCATCATTTATCATTGGGATAGTATGTTGGATGATAGAAGTGTCATAATTTTTGAGTTCATCGTAATTCCAAGCAAAGACACTTTTATATTGTTTCAAAAGACGAACATACGCTAATTTTTCTTCAAGAGCTAGACCAAGGCCTAGGTTGATATTCTGTGGTTTGGTATCAGTTCCTAGATTTACTAATTCATAATTCAAAGTTGAACTTTGCAATTTTGAATTGGTAGATCTTTTGAATCGATCTTTCAAATCATAAAGGTCTTCTAACTTGACTACTAACTTTGGCATAGCATTATTAGTGCTATCTTGTTGCAATTGTCTGTCATGTTGGTCTTCATCAATTATCTGATTGGTGTAAGATCCTTCAGATGTGAGGAAGCTTACAATATCAGGATCATCATTGAAAATCCTCCAATTGGTAATGTTATCAGGAATCGAAGGTCTAAAGATTAATTCGATTGAAAATCGATCAGGACTAAAGTCTTCTGAAGGAATGAGCTTGGAAGCTACGTTAGCTAGGAGGTCTGCACTAGCATTCTGGATTCTGGGAATTGATGAAATATTAAATGCTATAAAATGTTCAGTCAGATCTTGAACTAAAGATTGATAATGCTTTAAATGACCTGATAAACAATTTATAGTATTCTGTACCTATTTAATTACAATTTTATAATCCCTGAAAACTTGTAGATATTTGATGTTTAATCCGATTACTTTGTATAATCCTTGGACTAAAGCCTCGTATTCTGCGGTGTTATTAGTGAAATCGAACTCAAGTCTAGAAGTTAACATAATTTTTTTTCCCTCTAGAATAACCAACACGCACCCTGCTCCTGCTCCTTCATTAGACTTAGAACCATCAAAAAATAACTTCCAAAATAAAGATTTATTTACAGGAGTATCTACAAAATTAATGCATTTAGAACTATCTGTTTGAGAAAAAATTTCTATCTGAGATAAAACAGAATGTTCTAAGTAAGGTGAAGTATGAGCATTGAAATTTCCTAAGAAAGAATCAACTGAATAATTGCCAATGATATTATTGTTGTATGCAACCGGTTCATTTTCTCCTTCCAATTCTGTTACTATGTATTTCTGATGTCTTTCTCATTAAACCTTTATCTGATTTGGTTTACCATTATAAGGAAGCCACATGTGTGACCAATTAGTTGCAAAGTATCCATGAAGTTTTTCTGACCAATCTCTGCTGAGAATTAAGCCATAAAATTCTGGAATATCTGCAACTAAAATATCAATAACTTGACATACCTTTGGGTTCGATGACAACCTTATGGTAACCTGATTTAATTCACCAATCACTTCAACTTGCGATCGATCTAGTTGGACTATGCGCACAACATATTTTTGTGGTTGAATGTTCAATTTTGCACATATTGATTTTGGTAGAATATTAGATGAAGCTCCAGAATCCACTAAACAATTATGCAAATTTTTATTGAAAACTTCATAAGTAAGAAGAAATGGAAGAGTATGAGATCTTGACCTTCCTCCAATTAAAGCGATATTTTCAAGATCAACTTTACTAATCGCATTAGTTGGAGGTCTCCCATTTCATTAGAAGCTTGAGAGATAACAGGATCAGGCAAAGGTTTTTCTGGTACAACATGTAATTCTTTCAAAAGTACTTTTTGCTGGTGTTTTAACTTGCTCAATTCATAAAAAGTGATGTTAGCCCTAGTCTTCTTCATATCTTCTATGATATTATACTCCATTTCATCCGGGACAATTAGTATTTTTGATGGAGTTGATGAATCTGTTTGGACTGGGCTGGTTTGAATTGCTTTAGATGTCGTTTTCTTGGGTGCAACTTTATCCTTAGTCATTGAGCTTGCGCTCTTTGTCTTAGGAGTAGGTTGAGGAGGATCAAGTTGATTTCTACTTCGAGTGCTAACCGGGGATGCTTCTTGATCTTCCTCATCTGGGAGGATGAAATCCCACATACCTTGTACCTCTACAACTTCTTCTTCATCGGTAGTTTCTTCAGTAATAGTCTCTTATTCTTCTTCTTCTGATTCAACATTTGTAATAGTATTTGGTGGTTTTGAATCAGTTGAAGGGTTTCTTCTATAAGGCTTGAACGACTTTTTAGAAGATGTTTCCGCCATTTTTTTTTTGATATCAACCATTTCATTGGACATGGTTTTCAAAAATTTCTGCAAACCTTCCAAATTGAATGGATCTTTCGATTGTTTTTACTTGGGGTCTTCCTTAAAAGTAACCTTCTTGGATTTTCGTTCTTCTATTGCATTTTTCTTTTCTAAAGCAATGATACATTTTTCGACTGCTATTTCTTCCTTCATATTGTCTGCTAAAGTTGTTTTGTTAGCTCTGTCAACAAAGATTGCTATGTTTGATGGTAAAGCAGAAATGTACCACTCACTTCGCACTTCTTCACTAGGCTTGGAAGCAGTAGGAATTTTTTTAACAATGTGTTAAAACGTGAATTAAAATCCTTGATAGGTTCTCTTGACTCAGCCCTAAGATTAGACAGATCATTGATCAATGTCGCTGTAGACCTGTCATCACCAAATTTAGTCAAAAATTGATCTTGGAAGATATCCCAACTAGTGATGGATCCAGATGGTAATGAGAAATACCATGATCCGGCTGCTCCTTGTAGGGTATAGGGAAAAATTCGGACAACAACATCTTCATTAGTAACTCCATTGAGATTTATGGACAGCATAAAGTTGTTTATATGTTCTTCTGCTAGCATGCCTGCTTCAGGATTAAACTTAGGCAGCCATTTTTCAGGATGGGCTGGTAATTGACTCAAGGGCGCAGGCATTAAGACTGCCCCTAGATTATTCCATGGCATTTGGGCCATCGCTGAACTACTAACAGAGGAAAGTGTAGAAGATGATCTTTTTGATTGGGAAGATGAGGATATTACGATTCCATATGTTTGAGAATGAGATGTGGAAGTTTGAGTGAACTGATGGGAAGTAATCTGAAGTGGAGGGTGGATAATTGACTTCGTGGTGAAGAGGTTGAAATGGATGATGATGATGAAAGATTCTCACTATCAGACCCTTTAGGAGATTTCCTTGCTCTCTTCCTTGTAGGTAGAGGTAACTCAGTTGGCTGAATTCCAAGCTTCTCGCTCTGTAATCTGGTAAGAGGATGAGCAGGATTATATTGCAAAGTCACACTGCCTTGAGATTTATCAGATCGTTGAGGTGATATTGAAAATCGTTGAAGTTTATGAATCAAAGATTCAATTTCAGGAGGTTCAATAGCAGATTCTTCTGAAAAGTCAGGGTTTGTGGTAGTGGCTGTTGTTTTCTCGACTTCTGGCTCTAGATTTAAAAATTATATATGCGATGGAGAAGTCAGAGAAGATGGTGAGGGTTATTTACTCTCAGAATGGTATTTGGATTTTGACTTAATTTCCATCGGTTTTCCCTTTTTACTACCGGAAATGGTACAACAAAGTTCCATTTCTACCCGAAACTCCTATGAAACAGGAACCAAATAAAGGCCATGTCCTCAATGGACATCATTTGGCTTTGAAAATGGCCATTGCACCGTATTGTTTCTTATATTACATCACGATATTTTCTTAGGTCATTTCTTGTTTCTTGAGATGAAAAACAACCAAAGAAATTGTGAAGATCCTTTCAAGAAATAAATGACCATTTCTCAATCATATCTCAACTATTTTTTATTTTATTCAGTGGTTGCTTACTTTGAGAGAAATTTGACACTTTTATAAGGAATATAACATAAAAACACAAAATGGGAAGGAATCGATGAGGTAGATGTCCTTTAGTTGTTGTCAATTAAGAATTGATAATACACGATGCATGTTCTGTACTACAAACTAGATTCCTTCCTGGAGTTAGGACACAGAGTATTGAATCAAAGTTGTAGTTTCTAACTTCTTGTATTGGTTCATCAATCTTGAAATTCAGACATTGCATGTCTTCATTTCTTCATGTTTGAATAATTTGCATCATATCGTACAATAGGAAATTAGGAATTATGATTATTATTAATTTATGGATCTGTTAAGTTACTTTTAAGTTTGCATGGTTTAGTGTGAAATTATTCTAGTGTGCCCCTAGGCCCAGGTGAAGGAATGCCAAGGACCGAGAACCCTAGTTTTTAAATGGTATTGTTTCTTATACCCAAAAACCCCTCAACATCACTTCTTATTAGTTCTTAACAATAGTGTTGTAAACAATTTGAGAATTGATATAGCAAAATCTCGCACTTCTCAAGATAAAGTCCCAAAGCTAAAGTGTGATACCATGTGTAATTCAATAGCCCCATTGTCACCTCACCAACCTCTTTTCACTTCGGGCTAGCTCTCCTCCAACTCAAGGGGGGTTCTCCCTAGTAGATGTTAGGGATCTAATGGCCCAACCAAACCAAGTCAAGAGCCCCCCTAACTCTCTATGTTTACTACTATCAATCAAAATATTGAACAATAGGGTCAGACATGCATCCTGAAGATAAAATTGCCAAGGTATTTTTGGGTAATTTCAAAGGGAAAGTCCCCAAACACATATAATCAAGGAATTATAACATGATTTCAAACATTAAATATCAAAAAAATCATTTAAAGGATATTGAAAGGAAAAAGGTGATGGAAGATAGAAAGTGCCTTACTTAAATGCTCTAAGGATTTTTCAATAGTTGCTCCAAAAGCTTCACTTCGAGGCCCTTCAAGATCGTCTCCAACAATGCTATACCATCAGCTTCAACAATGTTGCTCCAAAAATGTCCTCAAGGTCTTCACAACAAGTTTACTAGAAGTTTCTCCAACAATATATTCAATAAGGTCTTCATTGTCAACTCGTCTCTTGTTTGGGTGCCTTAATGTGCAATGACATGTTTCGAGGACTGAATTCAATGCAAGGCATATTTGAAACTCTAACTCTGTCTTCCGGTGTCTTATTAGAAATTATTTCAGTTTTCATTTTGTGTTTTCAAGTTGGATATTGTTTTCAAGTTTTTACATTTATAATTTTATTGCAATGTGGCAGACTGATCAGAGCAGTGCAGGAACAACCCCGAGACGGGATGATCGCGGAAAGAGGCCAGCGGAAGAACATGTAAAGTGCCAAAATTGCTCTATCTTCAGGTATTTTAGTTATTTACATAATTGAAATAATATTAATTTTGTTCAAATATGCAGACACCTAGCCATGGTACGCCTGATGATTCCCTCTTTGAGGAAGAGTTTTCTTCATCCCTATCTCCAGTGTTCTTGTTGCGAAAAAAGGCACGAGATGCAAGGTCGGAATTTAATACTTTGATAGATGCGCCTCAAACACCTGAAACAGAAGAGAAGATAAAACAACTTATGAGCCAGCTAGAAATATATCAGGTAATAATAAAAAGTCAAAAGGATATATTTTTTGTTCTGCATGAGATGAATTGTGATAGTTTGATTTTTAATTTTTACATTGACTAAACTAACAAAAAGTTCTTTTGTATGTAGCGTTTTCTGGCACTTGCTGAACCCGGTGTTGGTGGTAGTGGGACACAAGGGCAAGATATTGCCCAACAACCCTCTCGTACACCTTCTACTCCTTTAGGTGCCAGCCAAGAAACACACCCTGCCCAAGCAGACACCCAACCAACCGTTGAACATGTTGGCAATGATGAGGCTGATATGGCCAACTACATTATTGCGTTTCCTGGAGCTACACGTGTCAGCTCCACAGGACCATTAATGGCACGTTGTTGGTGAATGATGAAGGTTTCCCTATAAAGCATGTACAACTCCCAGGTAAATTTTAATATTTTAACTATTTCATGTACTTTATCTAAAACATATTTATCGTGATTTTTATTTTTAAATTAATGATAATATCTTCTTTTTCTTTTGGTTTTATTCTGTGTAGGAAACAATGAGTTCTACAGGATTCTGGAGAGCCATGCATTGGTAATTTTTGGCCCAACCATACGTACAGGGTGGAATTCCCAGAATTCCAACTTGAAAAAATAACTTCTAGATTATCTAGAAGCCCTTTTTGGGGTCGGCACATTTGACAGAAAAGCGGTGGCTCAGGTAGCCGGCAAATATTTGAAATATACCAAGGACACCTATAGGACGCAATTGCAATTTAACCCTAGATATGAGCATCCTCTCGCAGTTTCAGAGAGTGAGTGGAGAGCACTCATCCATGACGGAAAAGAGAAAAGGGCAAAGAAAGAAGGAAAATGCCAACTGGACCCGCAAGGTAAATTACAACTTTAATTCAATAGCTTTAATTTTCTCTATGTCTAAAATAAAAGTGTGCTACGTCATATCTGACTTTAATATTTTGATGCTAGGTTGCCTGACACCTCAAAGGCAACCAAAGCTAGGATTGAAAAAAAGGGCCATCACAAGTTAGGCCAGGGCGGCTACTTGAAATTAGCCGCAAGAATTGTAATTAAGTAGCTAAACATCTTATAATTAATTGTATCGCCTTCCAACGTTTTTGTAATCCTATCAAATATGATTAAAAATACACAATCATATGTAATGTAGGGTGATGACTTCGTAACAGAAACTATAGAGGAAGATAAAAATATCACTTTCCATTTCGGCTATCAAGCTGTAGTTGAACGTCGCAGAATCTTGGGGCAGGTCCCAAGATCCAGAATGCCTGATAAGGTAAAACATTAACCTTTCAATATGTTTGTTTTCGTCCATAAATTTAATGTCTAACAACTTTGTTTAAATCAAGGGAGCAGCACTACTGACGAGGCAAATAACCCAGTTTTAGAGCCAGATGTAGATGATCCTCACGTGCAACCTGATCATTGTAGTGGGGACCAGGCCGACAATGCTACTATCAGTGAGGGTCGTGACGGTAATTAATTTCCACTTATAATTTTTTCTAATTATACCTTGATGTTTGTCCTTATAACATTTTTTGTTTAAATGACAGAGAATGTTTCCCTTGAGGATCTTACCACCAGAGAGGAAGACAGGGCAACAGTCCCAACGGCGACAACTGGTGCACCAGGTAAATAATCTCATTGAAATTTTTTTTATTAATATTACCGAACTAGTTCAATGATATTTAAAAACTGACAATTAAAATTTAATATTATCTGTTTTTGTAGGCGATGCCCCGTCACCGGATGAGACCAGACATCGTGACTACACAACTAGGTCAGCGCTGACAACTGGTGCACCAGGTAAATAATCTTATTGCAATTTTTTTTATTAATATTACCGAACTAGTTCAATGATATTTAAAAACTGACAATTAAAATTTAATATTATCTGTTTTTGTAGGCGATGCCCCATCACTGGATGAGACCAGACATCGTGACTACGCAACTAGGTTAGCGGCGACAACTGGTGCACCAGGTAAATAATCTCATTGCAATTTTTTTTATTAATATTACCGAACTAGTTCAATGATATTTAAAAATTGACAATTAAAATTTAATATTATCTATTTTTGTAGGCGATGCCCCGTCACTGGATGAGACCAGACATCATGACTACGCAACTAGGTCAGCAGTGCGGGTCGAAAGGCATGAAACAGGAGCAAAGCACGATGATATTGATGATGTAATTAGGAGCTTTAGAAATAGGAAGAAGAAAAAGAAAATTTGATAATGTAAAATATTGTATTATTATAAGACAAACGTTACCATACTTGGAACGTTTTTTGCATTATATAAAAAACTCATTTATCATAATATTTTTATGTCAAGCATTAATTGCAATGTTTCCTTGCGTACTTTTTGTTGAATTGTTTTTTTATTAGTTATTGAATATTTTTTTTTATGCTCATGAAAGTAAAAAATGAAATATAGATTGGGTATTGGGGAATTGAGAGTGATGTGGGGGGGGGGGAGGAGCCATAAGAGCTTCCACCTTCACGTGGTTGGCCCTGTTTAGTAGAGAATAATTTATTGGAGCGATTTAATCTTGGAGCAAACCTCCCTCGATCCAGCATAGTAACAAAAAAGTCACCGTTGACTTAGTTGCTACTCTTTCAGATCGTGGGAGGCTTGTTCCAAGTTCATGCGACTCCAATAAATTGTTCTTGAAACGAAGAGGAGCTTATTCAAGTATGTTTTGACATTTTCAACATATGTTCTAATATTATCATAAGAATGCATCTTAGAGTAAAAATACTACATCAATTACTTGTATTTATTGTATAGATAATGATGGATTTTGATTGACTTGGCAGTGCAGGTACAAATCCTCTTGCATAATGAGAAATACAACTTGTCAACCAGGGTCATGTCCAGGATATTTTTGCTTGTGCGCTTGACCAGGTTCGTAATGTCACATTTTGTAAGTTCCTTTACAGTTCATAATTCAATATTAAGCTTGTTCATGATTATTATCTAGGTTTTTCGTATGTGTTTTTTCATCTATTTGATTGTAAGCAACTCTGCATGTTTCCTGTTGTTCACTATGATTTCTCCCATTACCACTCCCAGGATGAATCCGACTTTATTGTTACATAGGTTACTTTATTGTTACTATGATTTCTCCATTTACGATTTCATAGGTTACATCATGTAAAGTTGTCAATCTCAGGTTAGTGATGAGCTTTAGTTCTCCATATTTGGGGCTTTTCTGATATTTTCTCCCTCATGTCATTCCCGCATCACCTCATTGTTTGAGCATGCCAATTTTCTACCACTTGTACCAATTGGCACATGTCAATCTCTGAGTGGTGCCACATTTCACCTATTTTCAGTGAGAGTTTAGGGTTTCTCTAACATAGCTTCAAAAATTCGATTCAGTGCCTGCTTGAATATCGTCACATAATACTCATGGTTTGGATTGATGAGCATGTTCTCAATGGTTGGTTGATTCATAAGAACCACCCATATAGTCATCTTGAGATATTTCAGAAGTTTTCTCGGGTTTCCTTTTTCACCGTTTCTAATGGGTGGGATGGTGTGGGGTGATCCATCAATACTGGTGCTCTTGTAGTAGGGAATTTGTTTTTGGGGATATAAAGGAGCATTTGATGTAGATATCCCATTGGATGCATTCATAGATGGGCACGAGAGGTCAAGAATTTAAATTAAAAATATGCAACCTCTAGCATGGCAACCCGAAGGCCGCGAGAGACACTGGTTAAAGATTGTTTTGTGCTGGCCTTAATATATTCGTGATTTATTTCTATTATCTTAATGAAAATATATAGTCCGGTCTCATTAAAATGAGGATTGTGGTTGTATTTCTCTTTGGTTGTTTCTCTCTTAATGCTCCAGAAGTTGCCAAAAGTTGCGATAGTTGTTTAGTTTGCCCGTTACAACTTAAAAGTGGTTTTTAGCAATGGGAGTCATGTTTTTTAAGGTTCATACTAATATGAAGATATTGTAATTCTATATTCAGCATAAGAGAAGATGGCCTCTGCTTTGGGTAGTATGACAACAATTTCCACATCTACCTCATTGGGTAACAATGGAAAGGGGAAGAAGTTGGGTGCAATGTTTGATAATTATGGCAGACAATTGTCTTCTCTTTCAGTTTTTTCACCCATTTCTTTTAATCGCTCAAGCAGAAGAGGGACTCTGAGATTACGCGACAGAGAGAAGGTAGTTAATACAAGATCTATGGAAAAGGAGTTGTACTTCAACAAGGATGGCTCAGTGACAAAAAAATTGCAGGTTAGAGAAAAAATTATGTTTAAAGGAAGGTCACCTGCACGTGAAACTTCATTGCGGTGGATCTTTCCTTGTCCACTTATATTCAATTTTAATGTGTTATTTTAATTTTTCATGGAGGGTTGTTTTGGCATATGGTCTGGCATTCAATTTCACACTTACTGAAAGCATTGTCAATTTGTCTTGCAGGCGGTGTGAACAAACTTGCCGATCTTGTTGGAGTCACCCTTGGGGCGAAGGGAAAAATGTTGTCTTGGAGAGCAAGCATGGTTCTCCGAAAATAGTTAATGATGGTGTGACAATAGCTAAGGAGGTAATTTGTAGATGTGTGCTCTGGTTTTCTTTTTAACGTTGTATTAGTTCCCCCTCTTAAATGTCTTAGATTTGGTAGGCATAATTTGAAAACTCAAAGGTGAAAGGAAACATATTTGTTACCCAGTGGTATACTTGGCCTATGGACTAGCCACATTAGAGTAATGCATAAAGATTTTCACAACAATAAAAGGAAAGGGTTATGGCTGAGTCAAATTTTATTGTTATTGACAGTGTAATGAAATGTATCTCAATGCTATGGTTTTGGCCCTTTTATTGGTTGAATTAGAGGACCCAGTTGAAAATATTGGGGCCAAGTTGGTAAGGCAAGCTGCAGCAAAGACAAATGATTTAGCTGGGGATGGAACCACAACATCTGTTGTTCTTGCACATGTTGGAATATTGAAAAATTCCAGAACAATGAATGGAGAATAAATCTCCCTTCCTCTAACACAGAAAAAATAAAAATTTCTTTGACAGGAGACAGAGTTTCAATACTTTGAAAACAAACTTCTATTCCCTTCAATAACTCAAAAAAAAACTATTACACTTCTTCCTCACTGAGAGGGATTACAAAATTATGACTGCTACAAAACGCAGTGCATAAAACCAACTCACTGTCTGTTCAAAACAAACATACTCCGTCTCTAAAACACTCTGCTGTGTTTTTCCCTTTCGCACTGCTGTGCATACACACTTAAAAAGTTACACTCAGTCTTTCACTTTTTACACACTGCTGTGTAATAAAAAATTTACGTACTGTCTATAAAAAAAACTACCAAGATTTTTTTTCCTTTTTATTTTTATATGCCATAACATATAAAACATATTATAATAAACCCTCTTTTAAAAAAAATAAAATTAAAACTAAATTCTATGGCCCACCTTTCATTTTGCATATGATATATATATAACATATGTTTAAAACATATGTATATATTAAAGCATACATAAAATTAAATTATCAAAACATTAAAGAACCCTTTCCGTCGGACTTCAAAAGTATGAATAGATTGAATTTCAAACCAAATTCGTGTTCTAAAATGGGATGCTGACGTCTGCCTAATTTGTAACGCGAATTTTCAATCCAATGTGCCTTATAAAAAATTTGGGTCCGGTTTTCAGGTTTTCAGATTCCCTTCAATTTCATGCGATCCAATATTAATGCTCCACGTGTCCTCCTTTTGAATTTACAAAACTGGGGGGTAAATTTATGTTTGTTTAATTTCTGGTTGGTGAATTGCGTTAATGTTGGTTGTTGTGTTTAAATACAATCTTGTACAGAAATATGGCTGCGGCCGTCTACAAAAAAAACTTGCAGGAATTTTAAATGCTGAATTAAATTTCTGGATGGCATGCAAGCAACCTCCAAAAAAAAATGTTGCTGCTGCATCCGTCCTTCTGCTGCAGCAGTTGAAGTTAAAATTCAACAACACATGGTTTAATAAGTGAGGGTGTAAAGGTAACTTTTTGTCGATAGTACTGGATTAAGATCATCTATTCATTTTTGTAGGGTCTTATGGTGTTTGGTTTTTTAGTTTTGGGTTGGGCTTATCGAGTCTAAGATAGTTTTTGAGTGAAAAAATTGCTATCAGGTATTAAAAAAATTTGGTTCTTTTGTCAAAATTTATGAGCTTGTTAGGAAATACAAAAATGACAATGGTTGTATCTTAAATTTGTGGAAAATAATTTGAAATGAAACCTTTTTGTTTAGGTTGTTGCAGCAGGTGCAAACCCCGTTCAAATTACTAGGGGAATTGACAAGACAATAAAGGCCCTTGTTTCGGAACTCAAAATTTTGTCAAAGGAGGTAAACGCTTGCCTTTTGAGTAGGTTGGTTTTCCTTTTTGCTGATGGTTTGGTGTATCTAATTGAATTAGTTGCCTAAGTTATTTTTGGTTGCAAACTCCTTTTCATTTTTCATACAGTATTGGCCTTGTGGAATACATTTGATTGTGTGGTCTTGTTAGATCTACAACATTTGTATTTGTTTAGTCTTATGGCCGAGGTGCACTTTTATTATGGAAATAGTTGATGCAATATTTTCATTTAATCCTTACTGCAGGGTATCATGTTGAGAAGTTTCTTGTGAAAATTTTGGTATTCAAAATGACACTTGATCCTATACAGCATCATGCACTTGACTTCAAAATTAATATTCAAAGTGTGCCAGACAATTCTTGCAAAATTTCAAATATTTATGTTGTTTTAAACCATTATCTTTTTCATGTATTAGATGCTGAAAATGAGAAAAAGACTTTGGTATGAAACCAATTGGTGAATAATTTCCAGAAAAAAAACCACTTCCAAGACATGATTTAGAAGTAGAAAATATGTACTTATGAAGCATAGAAAGATATCCTTGATGCATTGTCAATGTTTGGCTAGGGTTATTTTTGGAGAAAATAACTCCTTATTCCTAGAATAGTGATCTTCAATACAAGCAAATGCCAAAGAAGAGAGATCATTGTGTGACATAAACCTATTAACAAAAGTGAACAGGGAATGATTATTAATTATGGCATACTAAGTTGTCAGTGATTTTGATTATTTGTCTTTAACATGTAAAAATGTTAAATTCCAAACTTACATCATCAAACAACGTTTTAAATAATAATAAAAAAATTCTATAAGAAAAATCCAGACCTCCATGCTGCTGCTCCTTGTGAGACAAAGTCAAAATTGCATTACACAATCTGACACATAAGACTCTCCTATATCCCAGTAGTATGTATCCAAATTCTTATAATAGTGTCTTCAAGACTTATGTTGACATTGCCAATGAGATATTTAAGCAATGAAATATGGAGCCTTCTTCATTGTTGTATATGTAACAGTATTTTATTAATATAAAGATTGATGGTTTTGTCTTTCTGAAAATGAAATGTAAAAATAATTTATTGTGGTCAATTGAAAAGTTTTTTTTTTAAAGCTTTTCATTATGGAAGGGTGACATAGATATATTCCCTTCTAATTTAAATTCGGACCTGCCCTTCAAATTTTATCATTGTGTGGGACCTTAACAAACAATAAAACTATTCGGTCGCGCGTTATATAAAACATATAACAAAACCTTTTTCAAAACTTCAAACGAACCCTTTAGCCGTGGGTATTTCATCACGAATTGATCATTTTACCATGTACCTTCTTCTAGAGGAATATTCTTCCACTTGATTAGGTACTTCATAATGGTTATATGTCAAAGAGATACATAATGTTTATCTATAACTTTTTGTGGTTCAAGAATCAACTTTCATTCTTCATCTCATTTTGGAAGTTCTATTTACATTGGCATATTTTTTCCCAAAACCTTTTTTAGGCAAGATACATGAAAAACCTTATGAATGCAAGAAGAAGGAAAATATAACTTCTATACTACTTGTGCAATCCTATGAATAATTATTTAGGGCCATAACATTTTTGAGCTAATTCTTTATTCTTCTTTTTCTTGAATGAAGATTGCTTATAATGCTATAATCTAAAAAGTACCCAATTACCCTCCTCAAATTATCTTTCACTTCAATGTTGTTCCCCTTGTTGTTTTATCATGTTTCATGTCATTTGAAGGTTTTCCATAATAATTTTCAAAGTTTCTTTAGTATTTTCCATATGTGACTTTGTTTCCTATACTTTGGACTTATCTTGCAAAAAGTATGAGATACTAGGAGTTGGATATCCATAAAGGACCTTAAATGGGGAAATTTTAGTAGATGTGTGATAGGTAGTATCATATTACCATTCTTCCTCGACGAACCCACTTCATCCATTAAGATTTCTTTTCTAAAGAGTAACATTGTAGATAACCTTAAAAACATTTGTTAACTATTTTTGTTTGACCATTTGATTGTGTTTGATATGTAGAACTCATGGCAACTAGTGTTTCTCCACTCATATTAAATAATTATTTCCAAAAGTTTCTTGTCACTATTACTTTAGGAAAACCATGAAGACTATGAATTTCTTTCACGGACACTTCTGCCACTTGGCTTGTTGTTTATGTACTTTGAGCTCTACAAAAAAAATCTACAAAATTTGTCTATATAAATGACCACAAAAATGTAATACTTACCTTTATATTTCAATAACCCTATAATAAAGTCTATTGATATATCTTCTAGTCTTTGAATGTGTATGTGGAATGATTAAGTAACCCTAGAGATTTTACTATCTCTCTTTTATTTATTATGCAATCCTGACCTTCTCTTACAAAATTTTGAATATCTTTCTTCATTCCTTCCAAAAATATATTTTTTGATCCTTTGAGATGTTTTAAGGAACCCTACGTCCTACCATTAGAGAGACATGGGACTCCCTTAATATTTTTTTATTCAAATATGCTTGCGTGCATAAAAATATTCTACATTTTCACCAAAGTATATCTCTCTTTCACTCCCAATGCTCCATAGAGTTCATCCCATCCTTTATAAATTTTAGTTTTTGTTTAATACTATTGTCATTTTTCCATTATGGCAAGCTTCTTCTAGCCACCTAGGAATAGAAAATGTAATTGGATATAAATTTGAGGCCTCTTCTATTTTAGAAAGAGCATCATGTACTAAATTTTCCTTACCCTTTTGCAGATTATCTCAAAATTAAAACTTTGCATTTTTTCTCCTCATTTTTGTTAATCTTCTAATGAAAATCATAGCTTCAAAAAATACTTTATGCTATCATGGTATATCTTGACTTTAAAGTACCTCCCAATGATATACTATCCTCATTTTTTATTGCATGTAATATTGCTTCCATTTATTTTTCATACGTAGATTTCACCAAATATTTTCTTTGAATTCCTTGCTTTTAAAAGCCAATGATATCCCTTATTGTGCTAATGTTACGTAAATTCCTTGTCCTAGTGCCTCACACTCTACTATGAATGTTTTACCAAAAGTAGGTGCAACCGATGTTGGTGTAGAAGACATGGCATCCATTAAAAGAGATAATGCCAAAGTAGCCTCATCATTCCATATAAATGATATTTTCTTCAAGAGATATGTGAGTGGACTTGAAATGCATGCATAATTCTTAACAAATTATCATTAATATCATGTAAGTCTAAAAAATCTTCTAAGAACCTTGATTTTCTTAGGAAGAGGTCATTTTGTAATAGCTTGCATCTTTTGAGGCTCCAACTTCACTCCTTCCTTTAAAAAAATATGAACCAAATACTCGAATTCTTATTTCCCAAAAGCACATTTGGATATTTTTACATAAAAATGATTATTCTCAATAATTTATATAACTTTTCCACATGTTTACTAGTGTGGTATTCCCATGATTTATTATAAATATGTGTATTATCAAATAAAACCAACACAAATTTTATAAGATGGGATCAAACAAAATTGTTCTTAAGTTGAGCCCGTCGGACTTCAAACGGCGATAAACCATAATTCAAACCAAATTCGTGTTCCAAAATAGCCTGCTGACGTTGGCCAATTTTGTGACACGAAAACCAATTGAATTCCGCCCTAATCGTTTTCAGGTCCGAAGTTGGGCTGGCGTACGGAGGGAGAGTTGTGACGTGAATTTCTTATCAAATTCGCCCTAATCTTTTTTGGGTCTGGATTTCCACTGCGCGAGCGGCCCAAACAAAGATCCGCTCCAATCAATTTATGCCATGTGTCCTCAATCAAATGTTTCCCTGTTCCCGGATGCGGGTGCATTCGATGGCATTTAAGGCGATGGGACATGGATGTGGCGATTTCATATCAATCGCATTAAGTTTTAACGTTGTTCAATTAAGTTCCAAGGTTTTCACATCTAATCGCATTAAGTTTTAACACTGTTCAAGATCGGACCTCCACTCCTGTTAGCGATTCTGCATGCTCCAATATGATCTGGCCTTTGGCTCTCATTAATGAT
>JAXQQM020064914.1:0-62193 GCA_034641835.2 Pinus albicaulis | reverse complement strand
TTGTTGAAAATGCGGCAAGATGATGGAGCTTAGTGAAATGAAGTCGCCTTCACTAAGTGGGCCCGCAGGCTATTTTTGGCGCAAAGTCTATTTTTAGACTATGTCTATTTTTAGACATATGGAGCATGGTCCAGGGGTTGCAGTATGTTATTCTTGGAGTATTGGTCATGTTGATAAAAATAGATGGACCTCTATTTTTGGACCTATAGGTCGAAGTCTATTTTTAGACTGCCTATCCTAAAAATAGGGAAGTCAAATATTATTTACCCTTAATAATATTTGGACTCTAAACTTCAGTTTACTCTCTTGGAGCACTTCAGTTCGAGCTACAGAAGTGGCTCATGCATCTGACAGAGGAATTACACTATTCCTAGGGTTTTGGTGAGCTCATGCATGGTTGACTTCAGTTAGGACTTCAGTGGCAGAAGTTTGGTGGAGTTGATGAGACAGTTGGTGGAGTTGTGTTCGGTTTAACTTAGTTGAACTAGTTGAGATTAGTTTAACTAGCTAATCAACTAGTAATGAGTGGAGTGAATTAAATATTATTTAATTCATTAATTAGTAAATCATTATTCAACTCAAGAACACATCAGTTCACTACAGTGCATGGACAGTTCAGTGGAGACCAGTGAAAGAGGTAGATGAAAGGGTGGAGTTAGCTATCAATGGCGACATCAGTTGTGCATGAGATTTGCACCACACTTGGAGGAATTGCCCATGATGATTGCGCTGTCAAGCCAAGGAGATTCGAACCTTGGATCTCTCATTAGACCAGCCTTGATTGCGCAATAGAGGAAGGCAATTAGTGGATGTGTTTTGAACCTGTGACTTGTTCAAAACCAAGCTAGTTTGTGTGTAACTTCATGAGATAGTACTGAGTACTTGTGAGAAGTATTGTACTGAGTTTGTTACATGTTTTCTCCATTATAATATACACAATAGCTGTGGGGTTTTCAGCTATAAGCTTTCCCCATACATACTGTGTTAATGTGTATGATGATTTGATGTGCTATCGCTTGTTTTATTTCCGCATGTGTGATGATATGAGTGGAAGAGATTATGTGTTGCATATGAATTCGAATTGATATGTGATCAGGTTAATCTCGGTGGATAATTAATCATTATTCAGAAAATTTCTACAAACATAACCATAAGACTCATTAGATTCCTTTTCATGCAAAAAATTAGGCAAATTTTGGCTACATTGCAAGAATCAATAATGTGAATTGTGCCCAACGCAGTCTTGAACAAGGGATAGTGTGTTTCATATGCATCTAGGCTTCAATTTAGGTGCTCCATAATGCATTTTTCGATGCTCAAGGGTCCGTTTCCTCTTTTTGAAAAGATGTTGGGTATGGGCTTTGATTATCTTGTTACTTTGTATCACGAAGCATTGGATTTTGTACCTTAAATGGGGTGACAGCATCAGTGTCATTGCGTGGGGGGTCCGGCGTGACGACTTTATGGGCCCCACAGTAGAGGTTTCGGGGGCGGTGTCCCGCTTAAACATATGTAAAATTGCCTTGTAAAAGTATAGTAATTTCTACTCAATCTGGGCCGTTCATTAGGCAAATGATTTGACGGTAGAAGTTATGTTTAGATTAGGGTTTTTTGCCTAGAAGGCAACCCCTCGCTTTTATGAGGGCATTGTATTGTGGCTGTGTATTGGATGTGTGTATTCTCGGAGCGAGAAACAGAGAGGGAGACTGTGAGAGAGAACAGAGGATATTACAACGGATCTGCTGTAGGTTTTGTCTCTTCATTTTTTGCTGGATAATAGAAAGGAAGGACTGGTTGTTTGGGGTGGACGTAGCCCAAACTGGGTGAACCACGTATATCTGTGTCTCTCTGGTTTTATGTGTTTTGTGTGCTTGTATTTTTCCGCATATTTTATGTGTTTCATTTCTCTGTAATATTTAATTTTCTAACAACTGGTATCAGAGCCGAAGGTCTATTTGGCTGATAAACTCGCAGGAAAGAAGGGTTCCTGGTTCGAGTGGGAGCAATGGCGGACGATGATAAGTTTAGGGTCGAGAAATTTAACGGCCAAAACTTCCCGCTGTGGAAGATGCAGATGGAATATTATCTGTATCAGAAAGATCTATACCTACCATTGAAAAAGAAAAAGGCAGCTGACCATGAGGAGAGCGCGGAATGGAACATTCTCGATAGAAACACACGGGCAGTGCGGTTGTGCCTTGCGGTGTCAGTTGCCTTCAATATTTCGAAGGAAACAACAATAGAGGGTTTGATGTAGACGTTGGCGAAACTATATGAAAAACCCTCGGCCTCAAACAAGGTATTTCTTATGAAACGACTATTTAATATGAAGATGTCAGAAGGTGGATCTGTTGCAGACCATTTAAATGAATTTAATACAGTTACCAGTCAGTTAAGTTCTGTAGGGGTAAAATTTTATGATGAAGTTAGAGCTCTGTTATTCTTGTGCTCATTGCCAGAGAGTTGGAATGGTTTAGTAATGGCCATTAGTAACTCTGTCTCTGGATCTAGTACTTTAAAGTTTGATGATGTTGTTAGTGCTATCCTTAGTGAGGAAATGTGACGGAAAAGCTCCGGTGAGACATCAGGTAATGCTTTGAGTGCAGAGTCTAGGGGAAGAAGAATGGAAAGAGGAAAGAGCTCGGGATATCGTAGTAAATCAAGGAAAGGCAGATCCAAGTCCAGATCGGGGATAGTGTGCTGGAATTGCGGAAAGAAAGGACACCTAAAGAAAGACTGTAGATCTCGGAAGGGAAAAGAAGGAGACACACAGCAAGAAAACAACCATGAAGCAAATGTGACAGGTGATGTGTTACAAGATGCTTTGATTCTTTCTTTCGAAAATGTTACTGATTCTTGGGTTGTAGATTCAGGGGCTTCATTCCATGCCACACCTGATAAGAAATATTTTCATGAATATGTTCAAGGAGATTTTGGACAAGTTCATTTGGGTGATGATAAACCCTGTAAAATTGTTGGAATGGGTAAAGTTCTTGTAAAACAACAGAATGGAAACCAATGGATACTAAAGGAGGTAAGGCATGTTCTAGATCTGAAGAAAAATCTGATTTCAACAGGGCAGTTAGGCAGTGAAGTTTGTGTGACAACTTTCACAGATAAAACTTGGAAGGTCACCAGAGGAGCGTTGGTAATAGAAAAAGGTGAAAAGGTTGGTACATTGTATTTATGCAATGGTATTTCTAACTCTGTTAATGCTTTAACTTCCAAAGGAGCAGATGCAGCATTATGGCATCATAGGCTCGGACATATGAGTGAGAAGGGGATGAAGATTCTTCACTCAAGAAATTTGTTGCCAGGTTTGAAGAATGTTGATTTGGATTTCTGTGAAAATTTCATTTATGGAAAACAAAAGAGAGTCAGATTTCTCAGAGTTGGGAAAGAAAAGAAGAGCGAAAAATTGGAGCTTGTGCATACAGATGTATGGGGACCTACTTAGGTATCATCTCTCGGTGGCTCTCGTTATTATGTTACTTTTATTGATGATGCAACTAGAAAAACATGGATTTATTGTATTGAGAATAAATCTGATGTATTTGATACTTTCAAGAAATGGAAAGCTTTGGTTGAGATTGAGACAGGAAAGAAGTTGAAGTGTCTCAGATCAGACAATGGAGGTGAATATTGCAGCAAAGAGTTTGATAGGTACTGTTCAGAGCATGGAATTCGTAGAGAGAAGAGAGTTCCAAGAACACCACAAGAAAATGGTGTGTCAGAAAGGATGAACAGAACAATCATGGAGCGTGCAAGGTGCATGAGATTGCATGCGGGATTGCCTTTACAATTTTGGGCAGATGCTGTAGATACTGTTGTTTATCTAATAAACAGAGGGCCTTCAAGTTCCTTGGATGGTGGTATTCCAGAGGAAGCATGGACAGGTAAAAAGATAAACTACTCTTTTTTAAAGCCTTTTGGTTGTGAGGCCTTTGTCCATATTAATAAAGAAAATAGAACAAAGCTTGAGGCAAAATCAAAGAAATGTACCTTTATTGGATATGGTGTTAATGATTTTGGTTATCGCTTATATGATTATGAAAATCACAAAATAATTACGAGCAGAGATGTAATATTCAATGAAAATGTCTTGTATAAGAATCAGTTGCAGGAAAAGAAACAGGAAAAAGAAAGCAAGGAATACACGGTTCTTGATGAGATAACTAAAAAAGTAAAGGTGCCTGAAAATAATAATAATCAACAACCACAGCAGCAGCAACCACCACAACAGCAACAGGCACCTCAAACACCTGAAAGTGGTGTTAGAAGATCTACCGGGATAAGTAGACCCCCTGAACGATACTCTCCTTCATTATATTATTTATTGTTGACTGATTCTGGTGAACCTGAATGTTATGAAGAAGCAATGCAGGTTGAAAGCGGGAAGAAGTGGGAGCTAGCCATGGAAGAAGAGATGGACTCCTTAATGCATAACCAGACTTGGGACTTAGTCAGGTTTCCTGCAGGTAAAACTACATTGCAGAATAAATGGGTTTACAGGCTGAAGGAAGAAGATGGAGGAAAACATAGGTACAAAGCTAGACTTGTGGTGAAGGGGTTTGCACAAAAGAAAGGTATTGATTTTGATGAAATATTTTCTCTTGTTGTTAAGATGAATTCAATCAGAACTGTTTTAAGTCTTGTAGCAGCGGAAGATTTACATCTTGAACAGTTAGATGTAAAGACAACATTTCTCCATGGAGATTTGGAGGAAGAGATATACATGCAACAACTAGAAGGATATGAGGTAAAAGGGAAAGAAAAATTGGTGTGCAGGTTAAAGAAGAGCTTGTATGGTTTAAAACAGGCTCCAAGGCAGTGGTATCTAAAATTTGACAAGTTCATGTCCGAACAAGGTTATACTAGATGTCACTCTAATCATTGTGTTTATCTAAAAAGGAAAAATGATGGCAGCTATATTATATTGTTATTGTATGTAGACGACATGCTTGTTGCAGGGTCTAACATGCAGGAAATAAATGTGCTCAAAAGAAAATTGGCAAATTCATTTGCAATGAAGGATTTGGGAGCTGCAAAACAAATCCTTGGTATGAGGATAACTAGAGATAGGAAAAATTGCAAATTAACACTGTCTCAGAATGAGTACATAGAAAAGGTGTTGAAAAGATTTAATATGCAGAATGAAAAACTAGTTAGTACACCTTTTGCTAGCCATTTCAAACTTAGTAAGGAGATGTGCCCCAAGACCCACGAAGAAATGGAATATATGTCTAAAGTTCCATATGCATCAGCAGTTGGAAGCTTAATGTATGCAATGGTCTGCACAAGGCTTGATATTGCACATGCAGTGGGAGTTGTAAGCAGGTACATGAATAATCCAGGAAAATAACATTGGATGGCAGTAAAATGGATTCTCAGATATTTGAGAGGTACCACAAATCAAGCATTATGATTTGGTGGTTCAAACATTTCTCTATAGGGATATGTTGATGCAGATATGGCAGGTGACAGAGATAACAGGAGGAGCACTACAGGATATGTATTTATTGTAGGTGTAACAACTGTCAGTTGGGTTTCAAAAATCCAAAGTGTTGTTGCACTTTCAACAATAGAAGTAGAGTATGTTGCTGCTATAGAGGCTAGTAACGAAATGATTTGGTTACAAAGGTTTATGGATGAATTGGGTAAGAAGCATGATATGGGCACGCTATACAGTGATAGCTAAAGTGCCATTCATCTTGAAAAGAACTCAACATTTCATTCTAGGACTAAACACATACATCTCAAGTACCATTTCATACGGTCAGTATTGGAAGATGGAGAGTTGAAGCTGGAAAAGATACACACTAGCCAGAATCCTGCAGATATGCTAATGAAAGTTGTAACTAGGGAGAAACTAAGAATGTGCTCAGTTTCAATTAGTCTTCAAGGATGACAATGAAGATGAGAAACAACTAGGTTCAAAGAGGAGTCATTGTCCAGCAAATGAAGTAGTGATGGAGTTGCTGCAATCAGTCTCCAAGTGGGAGATTGTTGGGTATGGAGCCTGATTATCTTGTTTACTTTGTATCATAGCATTGGACCCCTGTACCTTAAATGGGGTGGCAACTCCGCCCGTAAATTAATCGCTGCCATGGGGGATCTAGGGGGGGCAACAGTGACTTTATGGAGCCCCCCTCCTGGCAGGGGGTTTCGGGGGCAGCGTCCCCGAAGCTAAAAATAGATGTAAAATTTCCTTGTAAAAGTATAGTAATTTCTTGCCAATCTGGGCCGTTCATTAGGCAAATGATCTGACGGTAGAAGTTATGTTTAGTTTAGGGTTTTTTTTGCCCTAGAAGTCAACCCCTCACTTTTATGAGGGTATTGTATTGCGACTGTGTATTGTATGTGTATTCTCAGAACGAGAAACAGAGATGGAGACTGTGAGAGAGAACAAAGGATATTACAGTGGATTTGCTGTAGGTTTTGTCTCTTCATTTTGATGGATAATAGAAAGGAAGGACTGGATGTTTGGGGTGGATGTAGACCAAACTGGGTGAACCACGTATATCTGTGTCTCTCTGGTTTTATGTGTTTTGTGTGCTTGTATTTTCTGCATATTTTATGTGTTGCATTGCTCTATAATATTTAATTTTCTAACAAAAGAATTTACCCTAAGGTGCCCGAATCCATCAAAATTTGCAATGAAAGGAAATGAATTGACTACTGAAATAAAGAGAGGGTTTATGAAAACAACCTGGATCCAATGGCGATAAAAACTATCCACATAATCAATTGCAATCAATGGCTGAAGTTCGGGGGCAAAAACAGGTTCAGAGCTCCAAAATGCAAATGGTAACTTTCAAATGGTAAAAATGAATAGTAAAACTATTTTAAATAGTCATTTGATTATTTGAAAATCATATTTATTGCTGTGACTATGGTTTTATTCTATTTTTATCATGAAATAGGTATTTTTATTCCATTTTGTGTTGTCCTGAACATGGTTTACAACTGATGAACATATTAATCATGTAGATTTATTTCAAGGATGATTTGACCAAAAAGCATGCTTTTATCCTTATTTTTTGAGCTTTGTTAAAAATGAAAATGGACTTGAAGCGCAATTTTATCTCCTTTTCGAGCTTCGATAAAAATGAAAAAGGAACCCTTGAAGTCTTCTGGTAGCTCTTTTCAGACTTTGATAATGTGAAAATATTGTGGAACACTTGTCTTTTTGAGCTCGTAAAACTAAATGAATTTATATCTACTCAGTATAAGTTTAACCCTTTTATGGACTGAGATAGATTATTTACGAAAAAGGAATGGCTTAGTCGAACATTGCTAGGAGGTTCTCTCAAATATTATTTTACACTTTTTCGGATCTGAGCGACAAATTTACGAAAAATTACTTATGGAGTTTTCTTTCGTCCTCTTTCTCAAACTCTCTTAATATGAAAAAGGATCGGGTTGTCACCGTCGTTAGGCTCGTTAAAACATAAAATAGTGACAGGCTTGTCGATTATGGCAAGAATCGAGTTTCATTCATCACTAGACTCGTTAAATTATTAAATAGGGATACATTATTTGCCCGAAGGGTTGAATTATAGATCAAGAATATGTTATCCTCCTCAAGCTTGTTAAAAAATAAATAGGTACTGGTCGACCAATGATTGGGGAAAATTTTGGAAAGTGAACAGAACTTTGTACAGTAGCAGGTTGCTCTTGAACATGAAACTTCACTCCATCATCGTGACTGTTTGGGTTGGGTAATCTTCTTCATGGTTCATTCATACCTATGGTTCATCATACCTTCACTTCGGTTTTGGGTCAATGCTGCCATCTCATCTTAGTGTCGTTGATATGTTAAAGAGAAGTCATCCAGTGAATACTCATCCTTCTGCAATACTCATAAACCTTAATTCTCATGACAATCATCCCTGAACATTACTATATCAAATCACATGTTGTCTCTGAAATCAGTAACTACCCTTTCACAATAAAGTGAATTCCTGTTGACATCAAATCATCATCCAAGAAGTTTATTTAGAAACATCATCTTCCAATACCATGAGGCTTGTTACATCATCGACAAGATCCTCGCTTCTGGACTTTTGACCAAAATATTTTGTTTGGCATTCGACATCAAATTATCTATTCACGCCTTACGAAATTTACTGCAGTACCTGGAGGGCCATCAAAATCAATGGTGGTTCTCTCGCATTTGTTAACAGCTCACATTGTTGGCTGGTAATCAAATGATGTCTTACCATGTTCGACTAAAACTCATATATTTGCATGGCTAGACTTGTACCCGAACGATAAAGTGAACGAGATAAGAAGACCCCGAATCTAGTTTCAGCCATCTGGGATGTGATTTTAGGATTTTTGTACACATCATCTGTATGGTGACCTTAAATACAAATCTTCATCCGAACGTGGGCCTATATCTATAAGCATGTCTATATTGGGCAAAATTCCAATGTAGACGAATTTTTGCACTATGTACATGTTATTAGATAGTTTATGTGCTGAGCATGGGAATGCCTTCCCTTAGAAATTCATGACCAAGAGGATATATCATGATGTAATGTATTGTAAGATTGATGCAAGTCACCACTCCACTTCAGCTCCAACCCATCACAGTGTAAAGAATCTCATTCAAAAAATATTGTTATTATTATTTTGACTTCATGCTTTAGGGGGTAATTGTTATAGGTCAATTTGGGCACCATTCCCAATGACTTGGTTAAACTGGACATCATCCCCAGAACCAATGAATAGGGTCTATGAACCCCTATCATTTCAGTTTCTACATGCAATAAGACAAAGAACAAGAAAAAATCATCCATGACTTCTATTGCAAAGTTTCCAAGATTTGAAATACATGTTATATCACTTATGAGCTCACCAACGTAGCTTCTCAAGGGACTAACTGCTTTGCATATGTAGTTACCTCCCTTCAATGGTGCTCTACAAAGCACTTCCCGACATTCAAGAGTGCATTGGTAAATTGGGAGCGAAATTCTCATTGTTACAGAATCTCCACTTGGCCAGTGCCTTCTAGAAGAGTCCATATGTGTCAAACTTCGAATCCATGTGTCCATTCAACACTTAGGAGCTTGGGAACATGTATTTCCTATTATTATAAAGTCATTGATTGTGAAACTACCTTCAACTGATCTATAAATTGAGCACATATACTAGTGCTTGAGAAGGAATAAATTTGGTAGAGAAATGTTGTTGAATTATAAATTGAGTGTTCGATTTGAGTGATATGCTGCTGGAGAGATGTTCATTGTGATGAGGTTGGGATGATGCTGGATTTGGTGACATCAAATCAATTGTTGCTTGTAACCTCCCCCTTCTATCCATTAATAAAGATTGCTACACATTTTCCCACATATGTATATGTATAAGCTTCTATATTTTATATTATGGATTCTTAGCTGATTTATATGTTTCATGTTTCATTGATTTAACTAAATAAGATAAATATCCATCTAGATATTGCAATCTCTTTGCTGTTTAGTGTTCATACTTCAAGGAACTAGTCTGGCGATCAAAGTTGGATTGGAAGCTACAACAAGAGCAGCATAAGGAGAATAGGAAGCGCTTGGACTCCAAGTAAGTTTCTCCATCTTTCTGTGTGTCTATTTATTCTTAGGAAAATTTTTTGCAAAGTCTTTGATCTATTGTTCTAAAGGCATAGCACCACATTTAGGGAATGTGTTTTTATCCGTAATCTATAATTCTGCATAACACAACTTGGCTAACTTTATGTCAAATTACTATATTCTATAATTTTTACGTTATATTGAATTTAGTCGACTTTGGTTGGCCATAGATAACATTCCTTAATGTTTATATCAAATTGAAACATTCATCTAAATTTAGCTATGTCAAATTTCTATGTTTCCAAATAGTTATATCGTAGTGTGACAATCATTAAGGTTGCAATATATTATTTTCGATTGACTTTGGTTGGCCATGTTTGATTGTGGTTGACTATGGTGTTTGATTATATCTGACCAAGGTTAAAAATTTGATAATATTATTAATAGTTATTTCATAGCGTGGAGTTAATCAAAGGTGATTTGACCAAGGTTGACAATTGCCAACCATGTTTCACTATGGTCGATTATGGTTGAACATACTTTAATATTATGGTTGAATTCAATATTATATCAAATTATGACACTAAGAGGTTTATAATATAGTTATATCTATTGTGGTGTTCATCCTATTTGACTTGGGTTGACTTGAAATATTCCTTAATAGTCACGTTACATTGCAAATTTCATCAAAAGTGATGCCACATTGTGACGTTCATTAAGGATTTTTTCACATTGTGACATTTATCATTTGTTATGTTGGATTACAACTATCATCAATGGTTATGTCACATTGTAACATTCATCTTCACTAAATTTATGTCCAATGTCACATTTCTTGATCATACTAGGTAATAATTTACTATGTTTGACTATATGAAAAAAAAAGCAAATATCTACCTTGGTGTTAACCAAATACATCAACATACTAATCATCCACCAGTACATAGATGTATCCACCAATATGGAGTCAGATCCTCTTAACTTCTTGAAATTAGTCACCATAAGAGTCGCGATGGATTTTCAATCCATCATATTGAATCTTTGAAGGATCTCTAACACATATTTTCCTTGACCAAGGAAGACTTCACCAAGTTTATACCATACTTATAATTCCAAATAATAATGAATCAACTCAAGATCCTTCATATCGAACTCAGAATCCAATTGCTTCTTGCAATGAATAATAAGAGGCTTGGCACCTAACAGAAACAAGTCATCAACATATAATAATAAGATCATAGATGCATTTTTCACTATATTAAAGTAAAGGTTTGGATCAAAATTTATTTTGGTAAATCCCAATCTCATCATATCGTTGTTGATACAAGCATATCAAGCTCTTATAACTTTCTTGAGTGCATATAAGGAATTTTTCAACCTGAAAACATGAGACTCCTTTTGTTGAGAATGCAGCAAGATGATGGAGCTTAGTGAAATGAAGTCGCCTTCACTAAGTGGGCCCGCAGGCAAATTCTGGCGCAAAGTCTATTTTTAGACTATGTCTATTTTTAGACATACGGAGCATAATTTGGGAATTCTACTTGGAGATTCTTGGAGTATGCGACATGTCGGTAAAAATAGATGAGACCCTAATTTTTAGGACCCAGGCTATTTTTAGACTGATCTCCTAAAAATATGGAAGTCAAATATTATTTACACTTAATAATATTTTGACTATAAACAGCAGTTTACTCTCTTGGCGCACTTCAGTTTGAGTCATGGAGGTGGCTCATGCAACTGACACAAGGAATCACGTGGTTCCTAGGGTTTGATGGCATCTTTCATGGTTGGCTTCAGTTAGACTTCAGTGGCAGGAGTTTTGGAGGAGTTAACGGGACAGATAGTGGAGTTGTGTTCTGTTTGTTTTAGTTGAACTAGTTGGGATTAGATAACTAACTAATCAACTAGATATGAGTGGAGTAAATTAAATAATATTTAATTTACTAAATATTAACTCATTAGTCAACTCAAGAACACTTCAGTTCACTACATTGCATGATCAGTTCAGTGGAGACCAGTGGAAGAGGTAGATGAAAGGGTGAGTAAAGCTATCAGTTGGAGGATCAGTTTTGCATGAGATTTGCATTACACTTGGAGGAATTGTCCATGACAATTACGCAATCAAGGGAAGGGGATTCGAACCTTGAACCTCTTCATATACAGGCCATGATTGCGCAATAGAGGCAAGGCAATTGGCGGGGAGTTTTGAACCTCGGACTTGTTCAAAACTGAGTCAGATTGTGAGTAACTTCATGAGAGAGTACTGAGTACTTGTGAGGAGTATTGTACTTGTTTGGTTACTTGATTTCTCCATTATAATATACACAATAGCTGCGGGGTTTTCAGCTATGGGCTTTCCCCATACATACTGAGTTAATGTGTGATTGAATTGATGTGAGATTGCTTCTGTTATTTCCGCATGTGACAATTAATTGTAGAAGAAGTTTATGTGTTATGTATGCAATTCGAAATTGATATATGACCGGGTTAATCTTCAGTGAATAAGTGATTTATTCAGCTAATTTCTACATGGTATCGGAGCGAAGTTAATTGTCGAAGTCTATTACGGTGATTGCAAACTTATTTCCTCGGACAGAGTCTGCATGCGGGCCAGGTAGCCTCAGGAATATTCATCCTTCTTTGTAAGGTGAAAGATCTGGTGAATGCCCTTTGCAGTCAATCTCTGATTTGGAAATAATTTGTTTTCAAGTATAGATCGAAAGCGATAGAGCTTGGAGTTTGGAATTCGAATTTTGCAGAAGGTTGTTCTTCTTGGTGCCGGTGTTGAAAGATGTCTTCTTTCAATGGTTTGCGACTCGAATATGCTCTTGAAGGCAGTTCGAACTATATTGCATGGAAAGATCGAATGGAAGCAGTGTTAGAAGATAATGGTCTGAAGGAGTTCGTGGATGCGGATGTCCCAAAGCCCACTGATGCAGCTCTGGTCGATGCATGGCAAGAGAAGATCGCGAAATGTCGAAGGATCCTGTTGGAGGGCGTCAAGGATCATATTGTATCCAGCCTGCATGGAAAGGCTACTCCATATTTAATGTGGAAAGCTTTGACGGATCTATTCCAGAGTAAGAGTGACCAAAAGAAGCTGGCGCTCAAAGATAAGCTCAGGAACATCAAGATGGAGAAGGGCGACAGTATCGCCAAATACCTCACGAAGTTCACTCAATGCAGAGATGAACTGGGAAGTGTGGGGGTTACTGTCGAAGACGAGGACATGGTCGACCTGGCTCTCCTTGGTCTTCAGAAGGCTTGGCACTCATATCAAGATAGTGTCAATGGTCGGGAGAAGCTGCCGGGATGGGAGCGCCTTTGGGCGGATCTCATGCAGGAGGAGATAAGGAGGACTACTCGAGATGGATCTTCATCAAAGGAAGCTGATGAAGAAAACTGCGCTTTGGTGTCCAAAGCAAAGAAGGGGAAGGGTAAGAAAACCTCTCATTCTGGTGCAAAGGGCAAGAAGCAGGATATGGCGAAAGTGAAGTGTTTTCATTGCCATGATCACGGACATTATGCTACCAATTGTTCAAAGAAGAAGAAGAACAAGCAAGCGGGAAGATCTGCAGATGGAGAAGCTTTGGCTTCACAGTTCGAGCTTGACTTTTCACGATTGCATGCTTGGTTTCAAGTGTGATGGGATCGGTGTGGTTCTTGGACAGCGGTGCGTCATTTCATATGACGGGAGATCGGGAGTTGTTCTCAGATCTGGAGAACAAAGATTTGGGTGTGCACATCGAGATGGGCGATGATGGTAGATACAGTGCGACTAGTATCGGTACCGTATCCTTTCAGAGGGAGTCTGGTAAACCCTTTGTCTTAAAGGATGTCATGCATGTACCTGGATTGAAGAAGAACCTGATTTTAGTAGCGATGTTGGAGGATAAGGGTTATGATGTGGTCTTCAGCGAAGGAAAAGCTTTCCTGCGCAGTAAGACTACTGGAGAGACCCGGAAGATAGGGTTTCGAACTCAGAACCTTTATCAGTTGCAGGTAGATGACTGCGCAGCTATGGCATGCAAGGCTGGAGATGTGGTGAGCCGGGATGATGAGGGCGAACTATAGCACAGGAGATTGGGCCATCTTCACCATGGAGCTTTGAAGATTCTGCAGCAGATTTCTACTGGACTTCCTAAGGGCACCCTTGCGCAGTCAG
The DNA here is from genome assembly GCA_034641835.2 of Pinus albicaulis. Classification (NCBI taxonomy): domain Eukaryota; kingdom Viridiplantae; phylum Streptophyta; class Pinopsida; order Pinales; family Pinaceae; genus Pinus; species Pinus albicaulis. The sequence continues at coordinate 48,459 of JAXQQM020064914.1, read as the reverse complement.
ATCAGTGCAAGGGGTGTACTTTAGGGAAGTATGTGAAAGCCACCTTTCACGAGAAGGATAGTCGCGCCACGACGATCCTTGAGAGAGTTCACACAGACGTGTGTGGTCCTTTCTCGGTTGCTTCGACAGCAAAGCACAGGTATTATGTGATCTTTGTTGATGATTTCTCTCGAAAGTGCTGGATCTTCTTCATGCAGAAGAAGAGCGATACATTCGCGAAGTTCTGTGAGTTTAAAGCACTGGTCGAGAAGGAGTCGGGGGAGAAGGTGATTGCTCTAAGGAGTGATAACGGTGGTGAATTCATCTCGGCTGAATTCAAGGAGTTCTGCAGCGCAGAAGGGATTCGGAGAGAGCTCATCGCACCCCATAACCCACAGCAGAACGGGGTGGCTGAGCGGAAGAACAGAACGATCGTGGGTGCTGCACGGGCGATGTTGCATGATCAGGGCCTACCCCTTCACTTGTAGGCTGAGGCATGCAATACAGCAGTGTATGTGCAGAACCGTTGTCCTCACAAGGTTCTTGGCATGAGTACACCAGAGGAGGCTTATTCTGGCAAGAGGCCTGAGATTTCCCATTTGCGGATTTTCGGATCTCCTGTCTACATGCATGTGACGAAGGATGCAAGAAGGAAGCTGGATCCAACTGCTGAAGTTGGAATATTTGTGGGGTACACTGATACACCTCACAACTATCGGGTGTATGTGCCAGACAGTCGCAAGACTGTTGTGCGACGGGATATAAAATTCCGGGAGGAGAAAGCCATGCAGTGTTCGCTTGAGAGGGAGCTACACTTGCATGCAGATGAGGAGCTGTTAGTTCCTAAGGAGGAGCTTCCGGATGTGGATCAGCCACAAGAGGAGGTTCGGGAGGTGGAAGAAACCACCCAGGCAGCGCCAACCATCAGAGGGCGCATGCGCACTACAGAAGCTGAGCGACTGGCTCGGGATGCAGAGAAGGTTGTAGGACCACCTACGGCACAGCGCAGACAGAGACAGTCACCGGATCGGTACACTGGATACATGGCTCTTGTGAGTCAATGTGTTGTGACAGAGCCATCCTCTTTTGAGGAAGCTGTGGAGGAACCCGCATGGGTTGATGCCATGATCGAAGAATATGATTCGATCATCAGGAGCAGTGCATGGGAGATTGTCCCAAGACCGGTTGGGAAATCAGTTGTAGGTTCGCGATGGATCTACAAGGTGAAGCAGGCGGCTGACGGGAGTGTGGAGAAGTACAAGACGAGATTTGTCGCCCGTGGCTTCTCACAGATCGAGGGGATTGACTATGAGGAGACTTTTGCACCTGTCGCAAGGTACTCTTCCATACGGACGATCCTTGCTCTCTCAGCGCAGATGGGGTGGCACATTCATCGGATGGATGTGAAGACTGCGTTCCTCAATGGAGTTATTGAGGAGGAGGTGTACATAGAGCAGCCTGAAGGTTTTGAGATCTTCAGCAGTGAGTCGCATGTGTGCCGACTCAAGAGAGCACTGTGCGGGCTGAAGCAAGCACCTCGTGCTTGGTACACTCGGATAGACAGCTACTTCACCGGGCTTGGATTCTCCAAGAGTGAGGCGGATCCAAACCTGTACCGGATTGTGGTGGAGGGGAAGCTGTTGATCATCGTACTGTATGTAGATGATCTGATTTTGACTGGCGACGAGCAGTTGATACTTTCATGCAAGGAGGATCTTGCACGAGAGTTTGAGATGAAGGACCTAGGCATCCTTCATTATTTCCTGGGATTGGAGATTTGGCAGCGCAGTGGAGGACTGTTTGTTTCTCGGGGCAAGTATGCCCGGGAGATTCTGGAGAGGTTCAACATGCAAGGCTGCAAGCCTGTTGATACCCCTCTTCCTGGAGGTTGGAGGAAGGGAGATGCTACGTCGGAGGAGGTAGTGGATGCCACTGTCTATCGACAGTTGGTGGGGTCGTTGATGTATCTGGTCAATACTCGACCCGATATATGCTATGCAGTTAACCAGCTTTCGCAAGCTATGGTTAAGCCTACCAAGCTCTTTTGGAAAGCGGGCAAGCATGTATTGCGCTATATCAGAGGCACATCGGGATATGGTCTATGGTACAGACAGGAGGATGGAGTGAAACTTTCTGGTTTCACTGATGCAGATTGGGCAGGGAGCCCAACAGACCGGAAGAGCACTTCTGGAGGAGTTTTCGGCATTGGGTCGACAGCAGTTTCCTGGTACAGCAGGAAGCAGAGATCCGTGGCACTCAGTTCAGCAGAGGCCGAGTACATGGCAGCAAGCTTGGCTGCATGTGAGGCTATTTGGATGAGAAAGATCCTCGCAGGTTTGTTCAGGTTGCATTTGGAGCCTACAGTGATCTACTGTGATAACCAGAGCTGCATCAAGCTCTCGGCTAATCCAGTTTTTCATGATAGGTCCAAACATATCGACATCGGGTACCATCACATCAGAGATTGTGTTCAGCGGAGGATCATGATGCTTTCATATGTTCCCACGGAGGATCAGGATGCCGACATCCTGACGAAGGCGCTCACCAGGAGCAAGTTCGAATTCCACAGAGGCAGGATAGGGATTGCGGATAATCCATATCTTGCTGAGAGGGAGTGTTGAGAATGCAGCAAGATGATGGAGCTTAGTGAAATGAAGTCGCCTTCACTAAGTGGGCCCGCAGGCAAATTCTGGCGCAAAGTCTATTTTTAGACTATGTCTATTTTTAGACATACGGAGCATAATTTAGGAATTCTACTTGGAGATTCTTGGAGTATGCGACATGTCGGTAAAAATAGATGAGACCCTAATTTTTAGGACCCAGGCTATTTTTAGACTGATCTCCTAAAAATATGGAAGTCAAATATTATTTACCCTTAATAATATTTTGACTATAAACAGCAGTTTACTCTCTTGGCGCACTTCAGTTTGAGTCATGGAGGTGACTCATGAAACTGACACAAGGAATCACGTGGTTCCTAGGGTTTGATGGCATCTTGCATGGTTGGCTTCAGTTAGACTTCAGTGGCAGAAGTTTTGGAGGAGTTAACGGGACAGATAGTGGAGTTGTGTTCTATTTGTTTTAGTTGAACTAGTTGGGATTAGTTAACTAACTAATCAACTAGATATGAGTGAAGTAAATTAAATAATATTTAATTTACTAAATATTAACTCATTAGTCAACTCAAGAACACTTCAGTTCACTACAGTGCATGATCAGTTCAGTGGAGACCAGTGGAGGAGGTAGATGAAAGGGTGAGTAAAGCTATCAGTTGGTAGATTTGTTTTGCATGAGATTTTCATTACACTTGGAGGAATTGTCCATGACAATTACGCAATCAAGGGAAGGGGATTCGAACCTTGAACCTCTTCATATACAGGCCATGATTGCGCAATAGAGGCAATGCAATTGGCGGGGAGTTTTGAACCTCAGACTTGTTCAAAACTGAGTCAGATTGTGAGTAACTTCATGAGAGAGTACTGAGTACTTGTGAGGAGTATTGTACTTGTTTAGTTACTTGATTTCTCCATTATAATATACACAATAGCTGCGGGGTTTTCAGCTATAGGCTTTCCCCATACATACTGAGTTAATGTGTGATTGAATTGATGTGAAATTGCTTCTGTTATTTCCGCATGTGACAATTAATTGTAGAAGAAGGTTATGTGTTATGTATGCAATTCGAAATTGATATATGACCAGGTTAATCTTCAGTGAATAAGTGATTTATTCAGCTAATTTCTACACCATATACCTCAAATCCTTGAGGTTTCTATATGTACACATATTCCTTAATTACTCCATTAAGGAAAGAAATATTTAGATCCATTTGGTTTATTTCTCATTCCATGGATGCAACAACTGAAATGATGGATCTGATAGAGGTGTACTTGGAAACTGGAGCAAAAGTCTCATCATAGTCTTCTCCCTCTTTATGGGAGAATCCTCTAGCTATGAAACACCCCTTTTATTTGTCAATACTACCATCTACAACATGATTTATCTTATATATCCACTTTTAAGTCACTACTAACATTCCCTTGGGCCTTGGAACAATATCTTAGATGTCATTCTTCATGATCAATTGGTAGTCCTCATTCATCGCTTCCTTCCACACTTGCTAACTAGATGCTTATTCATATTTGTAAGGTTCTTCATCAATGAGTTTTTTCATGAGGGATGCATAGTTGGAGAGCCTCTTAGGTTTCTTCACTTCTCTATATGTTCCATCAGGAGCTGCATGTCCTTATTTTTCTTCTAAAGTGGATCTAAGCCATGTTGGTCTCTTCTTGATCTCTAGAACTATGACTAGTTGTGCTGGAGCTTGAGGCCCATTTGGCCTTCTAGTACATTCTATAGAAATTGAGTGCTCCTCCCTTGATGCTTCTGATTTGAATTATTACAAGGAATCTATGGAGACTTCCTTAGACCTCCAAGATTCCACTTTCTCATCAAAGGTGACATCTTGACTTACCTCAATCTTACGCTTCTCTGGAATGGATATTCTGTAAGCCTTCGATGATTCATTGTATCCAACAAATATGAATTTTTTTATCAAGGGCTCAAGCTTGTTCCTCTTATCCTTAGGAACATGAATATATACGAGGAAACCAAATATCCTCATGTGACCAACCTTTGTCCTCCTTTTACAGAAATGTTCTTTGGGATTCATACCTTCCAAAACTCTATGAGGACATCGATTTTGAATGTACATAGTTTTTCATGATGCTTCACCCCATAAGAACAATAGAAATTAATGCATCACGGCCTTGAAATATTCTTCAATGGACTTGTTCTTTCCTTATACTACACCATTATGTTGTGGATTATAGGGGACAATTAGCTCCCTCTTAATCCCAGCCTGCTTGCAGAAAGAAACAAGCTCCTTTGAGGTGTATTCCCCTTCGTTGTCAAATATCAATATCTTTATCTTTTTACCTGTCAATTTTTCCACTTCAAATTTTAATTCCTATAACTTGTCAAATATCATATATTTTGACTTCAAGAGATATATCCATGTCTTTCGGGAGAAGTCATCAATGAATTTCATGTAGTATAGTGAACCTTCGAGTGATTTTATGGGCATACGACCACATGCATCATAATGAATCAAGTTCAAAGCTTCCTCATATATGTTTTAAATGTTTGGAATTTATTTCTTGATGTTCTTCCCAAGGAAAAAACCTTTGCATACACCATCATTCTTTATCTATAGTTCATGAACCCTTGACACTATTTCACTTAATTTAGGTAATGCTCTAAAATGAAGATGTACATACCTTCAGTGCCATAGCTCACTTGGATCTATTTCATCATTTTCTAATACTTGATCTAGTTGAATCACAAGTCTATACAATCTTTCATCGTGAATTCCAATAACCCTCACATCATCTATACTAGAGACCTTTGACCACACACATACTTTTCCATCCAAAAATGCAACACTATCTCCTTTATCTTCTAAAAAATAAATAGATACAAGATTATTTTTCATACTTGGTACATAAAGTAAATTGCTGAGATGTACATGGTTACTAGATTCCAACTCTATGGATGCTTTTCCAAATCCTTTAATTGCATAGTTGTTATTGTCTCCCAATTTAACCCTTTGAGACAAATTCTTCTTTGTCATGCTTGAAATATTCCCACTCTCTTTGGTCATGTGTCTTGATGCTCAATCATATACCAACCACATTTCATCATCATTTGCAAAGGAAGTTGTCAAAGAGGAATAATAGAAGAAATATTTTTCACCTTTAGACTTCTTCGGATTTTCATCTTCTTAAACTTATATTGTAGAAGCATGTTGTTTTCCTTTTATTTTCTTTTTAGCCATATTAGGACAATTTCTCTTGAAATATCCATATTTTTTAAAACCAAAGCATTTTATCTTAGATAAATATTTCTTCTTCATAGATGAAGAAGAACCTTTTCTTGACTTCTTATGTTGAGGTCCAAAGTTCTTCTTTCCCTTGTTCTTAAAGCGAGCTACAAGGTCTTGAACTTCTTCATCTTGATGATCTCTAGTCACCAATATTTCTTCTTCTTGAGCACATGATGTCCATAATTTCTCAAATGAAGGAGCTTCTTTCCAATTGATTATGTTTACTTCAAATGCATCACTTGATCTAGGAAGACCATTGAGTGTTGTAGTCACAAATTCTTGATTGGGAATAAATTCTCTAATATGAGAAATTTGATCTCTGATTTGTGAAATCCTTATGAAGTGTGAAGCCATAGTGCCATCATGTTTCATCTTTGTATTTCAGATCTCATTCTTCAAACTCATGGACTAACCAACATTCTTGATATTGTAGAGATTTATTAGGGAATCATACTTCTTCTTAGAGGTATCATGCTTTACAATGTAGGGAATGAGATGATCTCTAACGGTGTCCACTATTAGACTCATGGAAGTAATATCTCCTCCTTTAACTTATCTTTTCCAACTGCATCAGTTGGTTCAATAGCCATGCCTATCACAGTATCCAACACTTTATTTTTGGAAAGAATAGTATCTATTATGACTTTCCAAGCTTTGAAATTTGATGCTCCCTCTAGCTTGTTTTCAAATTTCATGGAGGAAGCCATAGATGCCAATGTACCAGAAGGAATTTAATAAAATTTTCTCTCTATGATTTCTACAAAATTGATCTCAATGTACCTTCCTTTCATCACCAAAGATATGATACCATGTTGATTTTCTAGTGCAATTATGGTTAGTACAATATTTATGAAATTCTAATAATTACTGTTGATGTAGATTTTATTTGAACTTGTTGTCATTCAATAATTATACTTCATAAATTCAACAATAATAACAATAGAAAAATAGATATCACAATACACAAAAGAGAAACATGATTTACCCTGGGAAAACCAACTACAGGGAAAAACCCACAACCTTCTCAATAGAGAAATTATTCTTGTTCAATGATAGACACACCTATAGCTATGGTCAAACTTGGTCCTCTCCTCCAAGTCAAGTCACCCAAATTGATCCTTCACTTTTCTCTTGTTCCTTCTCTTCCAAAATTTTGGCCCTCCTGAAATAACCAGTGACCTAAAATTTCAGCCCTACAACAGTTTCCCCAGTAACCCACAAAAATTCCCCCCCCTAAAATAGTTCCCCTAGAAACTGCAAATCAAAGAGAGAGAGAGAGAGAGATTCCTTCACAAGTGCAAGTTGCTAGAAATAGATAGGATAGAGAAAATTTTTCCTTCTTCTTCGTCCTTATTTGTCCTTCTTGCCCGTCGCTCACTTTCCCATAAACTGTCTTGAGAGAGGAATGTGAATTTCCAAAATGAGGATCTTGAGCTGCCTTTATATAATAGTTTGTATAGGGTGAGTGGATATTTCCCTTAGACAGGGCCGACTTGACTTGGAGGGAAGTCGACTTGTCACTTTTGGAGCTAAAAAACTCATTTTAAAAATTCAAATTTACATCTTTTAAAAGTTGCAATGGGATTTTGACTCAAAATAAAATTTCCTTTGACTCAACCATTTATAAATATTATTTACAATGATAAATATAGTCACATCAAGTGACCACAAGTACATTATGAAGACCAACCATAGTTACAAATTCAACAATACTCTTCATACAAACAACCAATATGGCCATCTTAGAAAGTATATCAACAACCACAAATACACAGTCATTACCATTCTTGGTAGAAGGAAGACCAGACATATATTCCATGGGGATGGATTACCAAGGTCGGCTAGTAGTAGGCATAGGAGTGTACAGGCCTTGCTTCTTAATGGTTGGCTCGACGATGGCACAGGTAGTGTATATTATGATATAATGTCCAACATCTTGTTAGAGATTTGACCAATGCCCTTGTAGAAATTATGGTGTTGATTTGAAACTGCTTATGAAGTTTTAATCAAAATCACAAGACAGAAACCTACTCTAATTCTATGCAGAATTCTATGAGAATATTAGATCTACTAAACTAGCTATCTATCTATGAAACCATCAACATATCAACATATAAATAAGAATAAAAAGAGAACAATGAAAATGAATACAACAAATATACGTGGTTCACCCAATTGGGCTACGTCCATGGGAAGGTTGTCTTCTATTATCTCCAGAAATCTCCTGCAATGTTACAAAAAGAGAAACTACAAATAAATCGATACAAATAATAGTATGAGCACAAGATGAGATATGATCCATTTCAAAAAGGCTCCCTTGACCCTATTATATACCCAGAGATGTGGAGGAATTACTCTCACATATTGAATGTGGGATAATATAATTCTCCAAAATAACACCTCTTTAATTAATAAATGGGTACAAGAGTATACTATGCCATAATGAATATGGGATATAATGTGTTACTCTTTTACATTAGATTGTATTCAACTTCTGACATAATACAAAGACATTATTACCTTATAAGGAATATAATATATTCCAACAAATTAAGTTCACAATTTAGAACATAAATCACAAACATTCAATGAGAAATAACACACATGCACACAATATTTTTCCTGGGGAAAGCAAACAGTTAAAAGCCCCAATGCCTACTTGCATTAATATTATGAATATAGATGCATTACAATTGCCTTTCTCAACTAAGTGCAAACTACAAATGAATAACCTATCTCTCTGCTCAATGAGAAGCTATGACCCAGACTTAGTCAATTTCTTCCTCTGCTTGAGCCCCTATTTCCTTGCGCAATTCCTTAGAAAATTAGGCCCCTATTATTTAGGAATTTCCTCCAAAATGATTGTGAAATTCCCAAGGTTAATCATCAGAATGCATGCAACACTTGTACTCTTCCATGACCTTATCAACTTATTTATGCTACATGGAGGAACTCTTTCTGAGGGCCATGGATGTGGTCATGATCTTCCCCTTGATTTGAGGATGAATATGGAACAAAACAAATTTCCTAGCCTGGGAGATGATCTTACTGCATTTCTTTGAAAAGATCAAAGAAATGGTTGTAGGTGGGGCTACCTTCAGTATTATGTATAGTTGTATGCAAACAGTAATATGTAGAAATTTTAATACCAACCCCGGTTTTCAGTTTCTGCTTATTTCTCCCATTAAGTTAAATGCCCATTCCCATAACCATACATTCAACAAGCTAGAAAAATAAATATTTTCTGAAAACACAAATTATGGAAATTTCACAGTGCTAAAAATATAGGAATAAAAACTTAGAAAATAAATCAGCCACACAGAAATTTGACACACTGATTTTTGGTCAAGATGACCTTGGAAAAACCCCATACAACTCTTGGGGAAAACCAGTTCGAAAGCTTCTCTTTATTTCTAGAAAATGATTTTACAGAGAAGTGAATGTCTAGTAAAAATTCCAGCAAACAATGTATAGACTTATCTTGTTTTCCGTGCTTGCCTCCACCTCGGAAAATGTGCCGAATCAGCAAAATATTCAAAACATAAATTTATTACAACAAATAACAGCCTTGAAAATCGTGCCCAATACTTAGCTATAAGGTCGTACAGAATGTATGGAAAAGTACAGAAAAACTTCCTCCTCGAAATCCATGCTTGTTGCCTCGAAAATTGTGCCCAACAACCTCGAAATTTGTGCCTTTAGCTTGTTGTACCTTCTCCTTGATTTTTGTGCTATCCCTCTCCTCAAAAAATTGTGCCTCAAGCTGTTGTATGGACTGTTGCCTCAAAAACTGTGTTTTTGTATGGACTTGTTGCCTCGAAAAATGTGCAGCCTCTTGCTGCTGTACAGACTGTTGAACTCTTCCTCTCCTTCACCTTCTCAAGCTCAGAAATTCTCCAGCTCTCTTCTTCTCCTTCTCTCAATGTGCTCATGAAAGACTGAATGATCTTTTCTCTCATTTTCCTCCTTTAACCTAATCCTAAGTGACTTTTGGGGAATCCATAAACCCAACGGCTGAGATAGCTTTAGATCTAGGGCTGAGATTAAATGCTCATTTAAATCTCATTTTCTATTTTTTAATTCACCCCACTTTAATAAATACCCTCTTAGTAATTTATTTCCAAAGTCACTTTTCACTTTCTAATTTCACATTGACTTTATTAAAGTCACTTTAAAATTAGACTTAGTAACTTTATCACTCAAAGCCACTTTTAAATTAGATTTGACTTTATAACTTATAAAGTCACTTTATGAGAAAAATTAAATTCTTTTGGACACTTTTCCCTAGGCCAAAGATCAAAGCCTTAGGGAACCACCTGTCCTCTGGTAACCAAATTTCAACATAATAATCACAGTACGAGGTCTAGACTCATACACAGCATGATTCTTCCACAAGTATGGTTTTCCTAATAAAAGATCACAAACTTCAAGGTGAAAAACATCACACAATAGCTCACCTGTGAAAGGATTGATGTTGTAGGGAAGGCAACATTGTTGGCTAACACAAAGATATCGCCCTCGGTGGAACCACTCGATGTTGTATGACTACAGGTGTGGTGTTTTTGGTAGGCCCAACCACTTAATGACCTCTAATAAGATGAGGTTATTTTGACTCCCACTATCAACAATGAACTGCAGTGGAGAACCCTTCACCCACATTTGTGAGTGGAAGAGATGTTTACCCTCCTCTGCATTTTTTAGCTCACTCTTCTTGACCTTGATAGTGGAAACGATGGAATTGGGTTCTGCATCAATGGTTTGTTTCCCCTTATCAAATTATGGCTTAAAGTCAGAACATGCATCTGGATCTGAAGCTTTTAGCTCAACCACTTGTGATTTCTTTTTGTGACATCCATTTGTGTTGTGAGTGGGGCTCTTGTGGAACTCACACCACTTCCCTGTGTCTTTCTTCATCTTCCCATTGTTCTTATTTTCTTGTGGCTTTGATGGGTTGTCCTGGGTCATTCCACGTTGTATTTTTCATTTTTTTTGCGGTTTGGAGGTGCCTTTTCCCTACTTTAGATTCACAAATCCAAATCCTTGCTTCTTCTGTTTAAGATTTTTCTCGATATTGACAACATATCAGTATGCTACACCAAGCGAGGAGATTTCCAAGAACTCCATTTCTACTTGGATGTGTGTTACACAACAATTTGTCACCGTCCCTGCAATTCCTCGTCCCGCACATTGGAGGGCTTATTTCGTGACCTGTGAGCAGTGACATGACCTGAAAACCACTTTCATGGCATCCCCTTGGACAAAGGCATTCATTCCCCTGAAGAAAATTCCTTGTGAAAAGCCCTAAAAGTATCCTTTTCATCCTTGGCGCGACTAGTCAGTGTTATACCCGCGCCAATGGGGGAAATCCTCCAAAGAGGGTGTGCCAGCTAGCGCACTGTCACAGTGTTATACCCGTGCCAGGCTTATTAAGGAGTGTTTTTTAAAAATAAATGGCAGAATATTGACTCCAACCAATTCTTGAACTGGTCTCTAAATTGAGTTGGGAGGTTTGGCTCCGGATCTCCATGTAGAGGAAGTGGTTTTCAACCTCTCATGGAATATTCCTTAAGGATAGGGCCAATCCCATGATTGTGGGGATCCCAACTCCCCTTCCACCATCTATATAAGTTTGCCATTTTCCTTTGCAAGCTAGCCTTCAAGAGCCTTCATAGCTTAGAGAATGTTGCAAGAGCCTTGATAGTCCTCATAGAGCCAAATCAGTAGCAATGAAATTATTGTCAAGACAACCGGAGAGAGAGACTTGTCCCATTCCCGACGAGCTTTACCAAGACGTATTTCGCTGTCGGCCCGCCGAAGGAAGATTCAGCATCAGAGCCAGGTTGTATCTTTCTTTGTATTAATTAATGATAAGTGACTTTGGTTATGGTTCCACTCGTATTGTTCATTGTGATCATGAGTTGTGTCTTCTCTGACTTATACATAATTGCATATATTGGATTTTACGCTTGTGTTTGTCGTATTTCTTGTATGTGTAGGTGTTTGATCGCGACAAGGGAGAGAATTGTGATCTGCCAGAGCAAGGAAATAGGAGCGCTATCTTCTCTACAAACAATAGCGTTGGACTTAAGGTAGGCCTTCTTCGCAATTTGGTCTATTGCAATTAGGAACTTGCACCTTAGTGTGATACGATTGTTGCTAGACCCGGTCTGGGCTAGTAGGGATCGCCTCTATCCACAGAGGGGATTTACCTCTACAACAAATTGGCGACTCCACTGGGGAGACGTTGATTTGGAGTATTGTCATGTCTTTTCGGTCGATTCTTGACTTTGCTTGGTTGATCAGCTCTTTTGGCTGGCTCTTTTCGTGTGTTTGGCTTTTGTTTAGCTTCAACATCACTATTATGTTTCTTGGATTGCTTTTTTTCATTTTTACATAGTAAACTCGACTGGCGCGCTTATTAGCATGATAGTCGTGTCCATTGGCGCATGTTTCCAGTGTACTACCCACGCCAATCCTGTTATGGCACTAGATTCAGCCTGACAGTCGCACCAATTCTGTAAGGTGCTAGGGTTTGCTTTATTTTGAGCTTTCTGAGCTTGATCTATGATTTTGGTTTCATTTTTACAACTGCCTGAGTGTTCTGGAGCCTTGTTTGACTGTGGCCTTCATCCTTTGGTTGTTTGCCCTCTTCTATCGATTTTGCATTCTAGCCCTAGGGTATCTAGGTGCTATAGTGTGTCGAGCCTCCCGTAGGATTTTTTGGTTTCTATCTTCTCAGTCAACTTTGTAATTGCTTCTCTGTATTTGTTTGGTGGTTGTCTATCGCTTTCTTGCGTTGTTTGAGTGATTGGTTTCTTCCTCATTCGAATTCTGCCTTGTCTTGTTTTGGGCCTAGATTACACGGTTCATTTGAGTCTTCAGGATTTCTTTTGATTTGAGAGACTTTTTGTCAATTTGAGATCTGATTGTGTGTTTGCCATTGAGTGAACTTATTTTTCTTTGCTATTTTGTTGTCACTTCTCCAATTGTTCTTTTCACTAGTTTTCATTTGTTTAATGCACTTTTCTCTTAAACATTGAAAATACAAAAAACAATCTCTTTTGCTTTTCATTAGTTAGTGTGAATTAAATATTTTCCGTGTTATTAATAATTAGTAACTTGGAAAGAAAAGCTTTAGTTTCCATTAGCTGCATTAGAGAAATCATTGGTTGTTGTCTGGTCATTTTTTTATTGTGTGAAAAGCTCTTAACTCTCTCATAATTAGCTTTCATCGAATGAAATGATATACTATGGCATGTAGTGTGCATTTAGGAGATTTTGAGACATAACACTCGCTAGGGCCTAAAAATTGAAACATAATTGAAGATTAACATTAATATTTATTCAATTTACACTAAGACAACATTGAAACATTAACGAAACATTTAGAGGTCTAGGCTAGAGACGTGTTCCAGCGTCGTTAAACCATTAGGGGAATTTTGAGGTCTAAAATGAGCCTCCTAAGGAAATAATAAAATAATAGTTAAACCAATAAAATAATATTTGTGAATTTGCAATTCACTTTTTGCACCACAATCCATGTAACCATAGTTAAATTCAATTCAAATGTTGTACCAAAATAAAATTAATAAAAAAATTGTATGATGTGGCTATAAATAATAATGAGATTTTCAAGAAAAAGTCACTATCATTGAACAACTAATGCATTTGTCCTTTGTACTTAAATAACTTAAAATAAAATATAAATATAAATTTATAAATTCTAAATTATATTATATGTTATTAATTAAAATTTATATTATTTAAATTGTATAATAACATGTAATTAATATACTATATAAAAATAATATAATATAATATAATAAATGTATAGGGATATGCATTGTTTCTTTCAAGAAATATGAAATGACAATAATATATTTTTATTCAAAAAATATGAAATGACATTTATTATGAGTACTTTACTTTGACTTTAAAAGTACTTAGAGCACTACCATGGTTAACCATGAGTTTTTATCCACCATTGAGAATGTGACAAGTAAGTACCTTTAACTCAATCAATTCCACCTCAACCATTAGGGATGATGTCATCCCCTAAAATGTGATTGGTTCTCATAAAGTGAATTTTGATTGTACATTTTCCTTAAGAAGCCCATTTTAGACCTCAAAATTCCCCTAATGCCTAGTAGCTGTCGTTCGCCTCTTGGCTTTAGACAGCACTAGCACAGACTTGTGATCCCCGTACCATCGAGTATATAAAGGGAGACCCCACTAGGTTTCTATCATTTATCCATAGGAAGCCGAGTCTGCCGCCTTATACCCGTGATACACCGGACACAGCATTCGGGGAGATTGCCTGCACGTACGTTAAGTCCTTGGTTGATTTCTCTTTCATTTTGAAACCAAGGTGTATATTGCAGTTCACGGTTATTTGGTACACCCTTTGCCTAGAATTCATGAGTAGTCATTTCGATCTTTTCTGACTCTTTAAATTTGAAAAGGTCATCAAGCGCTTGTCCTTTCACGCTTGTTTCCAATCTGAAAGCGATAGAGTCACCTTTTTCCTGTTTCTCGACTCTTAAAATATGAAACGATAGAGTTTTGTTTCAATGTTTTAAAAATTAACTGCCCACGAAATATTCCTGGTTAAAGTTAGTTTCCTTAGGGTGTTGTTCTGAAGATTGTTTCTAATGGCAACTTTTCCGGAGTTCACCAACCAAGGAATCCCCTCCGATGGGAATCCTAGTCCTTTTCCTCCTTTTGGAAATGTTGGTGCTCCTTATATGGCAACGTTGTCCCTTCCTGGGTTAACTGTTGGGTTGCCTGTTTGGTTGTTTTCAACCTCTGTGGTCCCGAATGTCTCGGCTACTGTTCAATCAGTTCCTCCGCCTGAAAAACATCATGTCGATTCCAAGGTGGACCTCTCCCCTTCTTCCCCATTTACCGTCCTTCCTTCTACTTAGCACAGTAGAGAAATCTGGTTGAGTAACGGTGGCTAGAAAGAGAAAGAAGACAAAGACAAGTTAGATAAAGGAGACGCTAGCTCTGCGGCTATTACGCCTAAGAAGTCTCCTCTTAATAAACCTCCCAACCCTCCACGGAAAGTCAAATACCTTTGCATGTTGTGCACGGGAGACCATCTTCTTCGAGATTGCCCTGGCATTCCCAAGGTGCTCGAAGCATGGTCCAATAGTCGTCCGCCATTGCCTTTGGATTTCGGGAGTCAGGTTGGGGGCACGTCTTCAGCTAGTGCTGGTAAGACTCCTAAGAAGCAGGGTAAGATCACCAATCCCTGTAGGTTGTGTGAAGGGCACCATGCCATTCACCTTTGTCCTTATATGGATGAAGCCAAGCGAGTGTTGGACAACTCAACTGTTTCTACACCATGCCTCCCGGCTGGTTACAAACAAATTTCTTTGAGTCCTTCGCTAGTTGATCCTACGATTGGTCAAGAATCATCCTTGGTTAATCTCGCTCACTCAGAAATTCGAATTCAGGAATCCGTTCCCGACCAACCATTGGTCGTGGGATCAATTGAACTGGCCCCGTCTGCGGTGCACCAGGTCTTTTCCGTTGAGATTGGACCTCACATCCCTCAGGTTCTTCTTATTTCTTCGGATTCCTCGGACTTGGAGAAAGATTCTCCTGTCCCTATACCTCAAGAAGTTGCTCCTCTGCCTCCTGTGATGGAGGTCCCAGAGGATACTCCTCCCACCTTCGAGATGGAGGTCGTGGAGGATGCTCCTTCTTCTTCTGTAACACCAGGGGAAGATCATCTTGGTTCGATGGTAGCCCTCAACTGTCAGCTGGTTGCTTTGCTTTCAGATATGCTCGGATTTGCGGGATATCACCTTTTGTCTTGTTTTATTCGAGATAGCAATTACAAACCTGCAGTAACCTAGTACCTAGCACTTTATTAACCCAGTAGATGCGTCACACATCGATGTTTTATCCTCAAATACTTTACCAAGCTTTTGGTTTTCACTTGCTGCTACCATGTTTAGAATCTATTGCTGTGAAGGGAATGTCGACCATTAGGGATCCTTCCGAGGTTACCTGTTACGTTGGGAGGTAAAATTGTCCATATGGACGTGATGGTTGTTCTAGGCCCTTTGGATTTCAATCTGCTCTTGGGGCACGATTACACCTATGCCATGGGAGCGTTTGCTCCTCCCTTTTTCGTGTGGTTTGTTTTCCGCATGAAGGATGGATCGTGACCATTGATCAACTTTCGTTCTTCGGTCCTGATATGGCAGCTGGCCCACCATCATCCCTTCCTGGTTTTTATCCACCCGTTGTATCTGCCCCACTGCAGGTCAACTATGTGGCTACCTGCCTCGTGCCTGTACCCAGTGATTGTGTCATTGTGCATCAGGTGTTGGGGGCATTGGGTCCTGACTTCCAGGATGTTTTCCTTCCATCGGGAGTGGAACTCTTGGAAGCGATGACTTCTTGTTCATTATGATGAGGTTGTCGGAGCATGGTTCCTTTCCTGTGTCAAGCTCCTTAAAAAATGAAACAAGGTTGTCGGAGCAGAGTTCCTTGTCTTGTGTCAAGCTCCTTAAAAAATGAAACAAGGTTGTCGGAGCAGAGTTCCTTGTCTTGTGCCAAGCTCCTTAAACCATGAAACAAGGCACTGAGGACAGTTATTTTACTGTGTCAACCTCGTTAAAAAATGAAACACGTTCCTATTCAATTCGAGTCTTTGATACGATCTCGTAAAATCCCAATCGAGTCTTTCTCTTGATCTCCTAATTTGAACCTTCAATCCATTTTCCTTTCATATGGATTGAAGCTTGGGGGGCATGTACCTCGAATTGAGTCACCATGCTAGGGGCATGCCCGTTTTTCCCTATTTTTGAAGCATAGTTTATCTTTGTTTCAATATTGTGTAAAAATGAAACCAATTTTCAAGCATAGTTTGTTTCGTTTCAAGCTTGTGTAAAAATGAAACCGGTTTCAAGTAGAGTTTTTTGATTTCAAGCTTGTGTAAAAATGAAACCATTCCCCATTTTACCTCCACCGCGATTGCCATTTTGTGCTTTGTTTTGCCCAGAGATGAGCACTTGGTTTTCTCACTCCATCATCATTATCTGCAGCCGATCATATGCCTTCACTTGGTTGTTTTACCTGTTCCTGAGGAACCGTTGCGATGAGTGGTCTTGATTAGCTAGCCTCTTAACCTTTATTTGTTCTGAGCAATTCCACCATTACCAGAACCAGTTGCTACCCTTTATACCACTCGTTCCTCCAAGAGGAGTCAACTTTTAGCTCTTTTCTGACTCCCTAAACATGAAAAGATTTCTGATCAGATTATGGAATTTTGATCTCGTTAGAGTAGTTCCTGAAAATGACATCTGCAGATCATCACGTTTACCCCTTTTGTTGGGATGATTATTTTACGAAAAAGGTACCCTAGCCTATCACGACTAGTAGGCTTTCTCGAGACATCGTTCTACCTTTTCGGGTCTGAGGAACTATCTACGAAAAGGGACCGCTGGAGTTTACTTTTCTGCTGTCTTTTCAAACTCTCTAAATATGAAAAGACGCCGATTTCTTCCTTTGTCAGACTCGTTAAACCCTGATGACATTGGATTCAGTCGAAATGACGTTCTCCAAGTTCCTCCTTCCTAGGGCTCGTTAAATGTACTAGGATGGATTCGCCCGAAGGGTGGACTTATATTACAAGCATATGTTATCCCCTTCAAGCTTGTTATAAAAAATAATTGGGGTACTCGCCAGAAATGGTGGGGGAAAATGGAACCAGCATCATTGTCGTGTCGGCAGTATGTCGCTCTTGAACATGGCACTTGTCTGCATTCGTGTTGGGTTGGGGACATCTCATCTCGTTTTCCACTTGCCTCCGTGGGTTTGGGTAATCCTTTTGACCTCTCATCTTCTCTTTGCCTCGTCGCCATGACCTCTGATCCGTTGATGTCAAACACTGCCAAACTCACTGTCGTGCCGCCATATGTTCAAGAGAAGTTGACCTCTGCAAGTTTTCAACCTTCCTCTGATTCTCATCTGATCGTGATTCACAAAAACATTATTTTCCTCTGTCTCGCGTCGATGAGGTGGGAAACACTATGGCCTGCCTTTGATCAAGGTCACTTCCTATCGAATTCAGCTCATTATCTAGGAAGCTGATCTAGAGACTCCCTTCTGGTACCTTGGAGCCTGCATGCCTCAATGGCGGGTTCTTCGCATTCAACGTGAGGTTTTCATCATTGGCCTCTGATCGAGTGATTCTGCGGGTGTTCGACGTCAGCTCATTGTTCACATGCCGTAGATTGTACCTGTAGTACCTTGAGGACCATTGGCATTAATGGTGGTGTCTCTTGCATCACAGTAACATATTTTGTCATAGTTTGGTAATCAGACGATGTTCTTGCATGTTCGACTTCAGCTCACTTATTCACATGCTTGAACTTGTACTTTGTTCGGGTCGAGATGGAGCGCAAGACCCTGGATTTTGTCTGTTAGAATCCAGGCTGCGATTATGTGGATTATTATGATTGGTTACATGATTCATTCATTGGATGGCTGCGACCATGCCTAAGTCTATTTATCGATCCTCATTATATGGTTGCGTCCATGCCTTGGATCTAGATTATTGTATACTCTGTTATGGATGGTTGTGCCCATACCACATATATCATGTATTTAAGATATCAGTTGTACTTCTCTACGCAAGTTTTCCGACGGCAGTGCTTTCAGTTGGACACGTTCTCGTAAAGAATTTCACCCCTCTCTCTTTTTCGGGCCTCATGCTTTAGGGGGCATCTGTTACACAACAATTTGTCACTGTCCCTAAAATTCCCCATCTCGCACATTGGAGGGCTTATTCCGTGAACTGTGAGCAGTGACATGACCTGAAACCACTTTCATGGCATTCCCCTGAACAAAGACATTCATTCCCCTGAAGACAATTCCTTGTGAAAAACCCTAAAAATAGACTTTTTGGCCTTGGCGCGACTATTCAGTTTAGCCCTCGCGCCAATGGGGGAAACCCTCCAAAGAGGGCGCGCCAGCTGGCACACTGTCCCAGTGTTGTACCCACGCCAAGCTTATTAAGGAGTGTTTTTTAAAAATAAATGGCGGAAGATTGACTCCAACCAATTCTTGAACTGGTCTCTAAATTGAGTTGGGAGGTTTGGCTCCGGATCTCCATGTAGAGGAAGTGGTTTTCCACCTCTCATGGAAGCTTCCTTAAGGATAGGGCCAATCCCATGATTATAGGGATCCCAACTCCCCTTCCACCATCTATATAAGCTTGCCATTTTCCTTTGCAAGCTAGTCTCCAAGAGCCTTCATAGCCTAAAGAATGTTGCAAGAGCCTTGATAGTCCTCATAGAGCCAAATCAATAGCAAGGAGATTATTGTCAAGACAACCGAAGAGAGAGGCTTGTCCCATTCTTAACGAGATTTACCGAGACATGTTCCGCTGTTGACCTGCCGAAGGAAGATTCAGCGTCAGAGCCAGGTTGTATCTTTCTTTGTATTAATTAATGATAAGTGACTTTGGTTATGGTTCCACTTGTATTATTTATTGTGATCATGAGTTGTGTCTTCTCTGACTGATACATAATTGCATATATTGGGTTTTACGGTTGTGTGTTTGTCATGTTTCTTGTATGTGCAGGTGTTTGATAAGCAGCAGAAGAAGAGAATTGTGATGTATCGAACAAGAGAGAAGTCGAGAAGCGCTATCTTCTCTACGAACAACATCATTGGACTTAAGGTATGCCTTCTTCGCAATTTGGTCTATTGCA
This sequence comes from Pinus albicaulis, assembly GCA_034641835.2. NCBI lineage: Eukaryota > Viridiplantae > Streptophyta > Pinopsida > Pinales > Pinaceae > Pinus > Pinus albicaulis. The sequence goes on along the minus strand of JAXQQM020064914.1, from coordinate 28,863 downwards.
ATTAGGAACTTGCACCTTAGCATGATACGATTGTTGCTAGACCCGGTCTGGGCTAGTAGGGATCACCTTTGTCCGCAGAGGGGATTTAGCTCTACAACAATGTTTGTGCAGACAACCACAATACTTGAGCACAGGGCATGAAAGATATATGTGGACTCTGACACTTATTATACCCTTTCTTGTTGTTGCATGGTCCATTTTATGTACTTGTATTCATAGCTCCCAAAAACGTAATATTGTTCCTTGATGGCATCTCAGAAAGAATCCCAATAGGGTACACTGAAAATAGTGAAGATTCTTCCTTGTCCCTTTTCTCACTGTAAGTTTCCCACCAGTCCTTAACATGGGAGGAAGCCTTGAGGAGAGAAAAAGTAATATTTTCTCTATCAAAAAAGTTATGGACCGAAAAATATCCTTCCAAAAACTTTAACCATCTATTTAGAGAATATGCTTCTATTTTTCCGTCAAATATAGCAATGTCGAAGTTAACTTGTACCTAAAAGGGGGTGGCACCTCTGAAGTGACTGTTAGATGAAGATGCTTCGCCCATTGGTATCCACTGAAGGATCTAGAAAAAATTATCCATGATCTCGATCCTTTGTCACTCGAGGGCTTCTTCGAGCAACAATTTGAAGGGATCTCTTGCTCCTTTATCTTTATTTTCTTCTACCATAGGAGGTCGTTGGGGTCAGCAAGGAATGTCTTGCAAGGGATCAACCAACTTAAGTCCCAAATCCTTGTACCCTGACCTCGTTGGAGGCATGCACATAAAAACAGAGAAAGAGAATACCTCTTTGATACCACTGATTCAAATTTATAAAGGAACGAAATACAATACAGATTTAAAGAACAACCAAGAGATACAGTGAAACAAAACTTCAATTAATAAATAGAAAATAGTAAAAATTATTTACATGCAAAATGAAAAAAACTAGTTCGGACGATGGTAGCTTGTCTCTAAGAAGAGATGTGATGGCTACATGCCTTCTGAATTAAGTTACAATAAGGTTATGAGGCCTTTTTATCATGAAGAAAAATGAGAAAACCTAAACATTCAAAAACATAACCCTAGGAGATGAAGCGCCAAAATATTATGGGACTCGATGGGGTTAGTTAAAATGTCAACTTCCCGAGGTCGTAACTTTGCGATGCGATATTCGTTTGGTGCACATGATAGCTCGTTAGAAAGGTCTATCTGTAGAAAACAAATTTTTACTAAAAGCATTAGTCAAATATTAATACATTTGCATTTTTTTCCCAAAAAAGGGCCTCAAAACATCTCTGGAATTTCATGACTTGAAAATCTGCCAAAAAATAGAAAATTGTCGAAATAGGAAACTATGCTGGAAAATAGGAAACTAAAAGGAAACAATCTTAGGGGTCCAAATGGAATAGGCAAGTGGCCACCAATACCCACCTGGATCATATCCTTATCAAGATTCCAGATTTTTGTTATCTTCTAATAACCCAAAATCCATTTTTTCTTATGGTCAAAGAAAAGCATTGTCACGCTCGATGAAAACATCATCCTTTAAGATTCCTGGTCTTTTAACCTCTTGTTCCAGACCACATAAAAAGGATGGAACTAGGAATCCATTGAAGTAATATATATATATATATATATATATATATATATATATATATATATATATATATATATATATAATAGATCCAAAGAATATGTGTTATAATTATGGTTGTAGGGTTGCAACTGACCACTGGATGTAGATGCTAAATTAATCCTCATTTCACTAAAAATAAAAAATGTTGTATATCAATTGCTCGACCAATTAAGAGAAATTTTCACAATCGTATTTGAGCACATTACAGATCCAAAATCATATTCCATCCACAACCCATCTGTAATGCCAAAACCTTAGTCCATATGTAGTGCTAAAAAATTATTCCAATCATAGCCCATCTACAAATTCAAAATTTCCATCCCTTATACCTTCTTGATATATGTATATGTGTCTTGAGAATGCACAAGTAAAAGGAAATATAACAGGTGAAGGTTGTGAGCACCTACCATATACAGATATATAGCAATTGACAATGCCAAGGTCTACTCTCTATTTCCATTGTGAGGTCATGAGAGCCTGGCATAGGCTCCCTATTTCAATTGTGGGGTAATGAAAATCTAGCCTGATTTTACAAATATATTAACATTTAAATTGATGACACTTTCAGATAAATTAATCTTCAATATTTAATGTTTTAATATGAATAAAAATTTTCATTTCTTGTTCTCTTGACTTATAGTAATGTTTAGTATAGATCTAAGTTGGTTTTTAAAACAATAATTGTCGATGTTTTCTTAGGTAAAGATGCATATTGAAAATCCCTAAATGCTTAGGTAAAGATACAAAATGAATTGCATGATAAGCTAGAGGTATGTACAAAAAAAATTTTGAATATGATTTTTCATAGGTTTTATTCTTATGGAATCCTGAGATTTATTCATTGGAAATTGCAAGTAGGTTCAAAAATTCCTACAATTAAGAATTGAAGAGCAAGGTAAATATTTGCAGGAAATATTAGAAAAATCACAACAAACATTGATTTACCAAACTCCCCCCTACAAGATTTGGAGATGGCCTGAAATGTTTCCACTCACTGCAACAAAAGCAAAAGCTTCTCTAGATTGTCTATATCTTTTTCATTATGGACGTTCCTACACAAGAAAAGGTCCAATACGAAAGGGATAAATATAGAGCATACTTTTGTGATGACAATTCCTCTATCTGGCACAATGAATCTAGTGTCCATGACAAGCCACAATAACTCGCTTATAGTGATGGAAATGGGTGCCTTCATTAAACAAATTAAGGACATGAGTTATGCCAAAAGAAAATGTATCCTCAGTGGCCAAATCAATGTGAGAATCTAATTCACATATCAAGATATTGTCCAATGATAACATGAAATAGATTAATGCCATCCAGGAGCATCCTCAAAATGAGAATACATTGCAAATCATGAATGAAACTATCATGAAGTCTATTATTCCTAGACTTTCTTTAAGAATTTCTTGATCAAAGAAAGATTTACCATGCTTGCTCAACCTCCTTATTTGTTATGATCCAAAGACATAAAAACTAGAAGTTCACACCATGTGCACCAATGTGAGCATGGAACACAACTCCAATATATATAATAATAGTAGAAACTCCTCCATGTACCGAAATACATTCATCCATCCAATCATATGTCCTCAATAATGACTAAAAGACCTCTATATATACATATTCATACATTTCCCATGTGCCCCTTTCATCACTAGTTTGAACTTATTACATATACATTTAACTCCATATATGCCCCCCTTTAGGGTCATACCATGTACATTTGACCCAATGTAGGCCCCCCTTGGGCTCATAACATAATATCCTCCATTGAAAATTTTCATCCTTAAAGATTTGGAGTCAAATGTGTTACATGTGATGAAACCAAATAATATGATTTCCTTATATTCCTACATTATTCTTTCCATTTATGGTTATCCATCCATCCAAACTCAATTATTTATGGTCTTAAACTTTTATGGATGGTTGTTGCATTGTTTTCTTTCCTTTGATTCCATGTGTTGTTGTTGCGACTTCTCCAATTTGTAGTAGTTGTTGGTCTTCAATAACATCTTGTTGAATAATGAATCAATGATCTCCAATTTATAATATCCATTTCATTTGTCTTCTTTTTAGAGATAATGAGCTGCTATGTCCTTTTTTCCTAGTCTTTGATTACTCTAGCCTTGGAGATAATGCCACCTTCCTTCAATTCTAGACAACTTTTTTTTACCTCATTCGTGTCTAGGGCTTCTTCAATTTTTTTGCAAATTTCTTCTTAAAGTCTTTTGGTAGTCTCTTCAACTAATATCCTTCTTTCTTCTTGACTAATAATGTTTCTTTTCTTCTTTTAATCTCTTAACATGATCTAGTAGTTTTCTATTATGATTTCATAGTCTATATATGTATTCATATTTCTTTTGCAATTATTCCATTAAGTTATTATTTTTCCAAATCTCCTTGTTACTTTTTCCCTATTGAACAATTAACGAATTCTTCATTAAAGTTTTGTGTCTTATATAACTCATCACCGAGTCTTGTTGATATCCTCTTAAACTTGTTCTAATTCGTGTTGAATTTTATGCATATCATCCATTTTTTGTATCATTGATCCATATATTCAAGAAGAGTTTTTCAAATACTTCCTATGTGATATTCAGTGTAGTAACATTTTCAATACTTATCCACCACTCTAATGCTTCATGAAAAAAATAATTTATTTCCTTTTAAGGATTCATGCTATTTTCCTTTACCATCCTTAGTCATTCCTTAGGATTGATTCTCTCCTTATCTATATCTTCATTGAATTTAGGTAGTGCCATTGCTTCTTAATTGATGTCTTTTAAAAATTTTCTCTCAAGTATGTTCTTCTAACTAATCGTTATTCTAATGTATCTTTGCAATTTGAATGCTTTTGAGACTGAATCTCAATATTATGTAGTACTCTGATATGTTCTTTTTCCAATCCCACAGGTCTGATCAAAATTTGATCTGCTAAGTAAAGGTTATGGTGACATTCCCTTGAATTTTGACCTCTTCCTTACAGTGAGGTTATACATAATGCCACGTGTCCAAGTTTTTAAATACGATTTTGAAGTTTTTATCTAAAGTACTTCAATATTCTTCTCAATTCTTTGCAAATTTCACAATTTGAAGTGTCCTAAAATAAAATTATAGCAAAAATGCCAAGGTCACTTGTTTGAATTGATTACAAGACCATTCACAAACCCTAACCTCCACAAGGTATATCTACAAAATTGTAGTGAAAGAATCTAAATTTTTTACTTAACATACCTTGAAATTCTTTCTAAAGCTCCTCAAAATTTTGTTGTCTGAAGCTTCCCAAAAAGGAAATTATAGTGAAAATGTCAAAACTTTTTGTTTGAAATTGATTTTGGGACCATTTACAAACCATACATAAACTACTAGAAACTACCAACTAATTGGGAGTAAGGGGGAGTAATTAGCTCTGAGACTCCCCCTTATTACAAACACTAGTTCTGGCTTGTCTACATCTCAAATACCTTTACAACATCCAAGTTTTTTTGTGAAAATTAAATACATCTCTTGTCAATGGGTTTTTTAATATGTCAGTAAATTGTTATTTTGATTTACACGATTCCAAACAGATTTCTCCATTGTTTACAAGCTCTCTAATGAAGTGATATATTGTCTCAATATACTTGCTTTTCCCATGAAAAACATGGTTCGTTGACAAAGCTATTGTTAAGCTATTGTCACAATACATTGTAGTTATTCCCTATTGTTCTTCTTGCAGATCACTTAATACTTTGTGTAACCAAATTGTTTGACAAGTTAGTTGGCTCTGTATAACATGAGCTACAAAATCCCAAACATCTCGAAAAAATAACAAAATCTTCATCTTAATAGCCTAACCTTCATAGTTTTTCCATATTAAAATTAAACTTTGTAGCTAACAAAGACTCCCACTTAAAACTATATCTCTTTTCTTTTCATACTTATTTTTTTACCTTTTTTTCTTTTCTTTTCTTTCTAAACCACTAATATTCATTTAAAGTTTCTCCTTTTAAAACTTTGGTCACCTTTTTTAATTGTTTTTATGAAATAATTTAAACTACTTTCAATAGCATCCCAAACACCCCCTTGCAATCTTTTATGAAATAAATAAATACTACTTTTTAAAGGGTTGTGAACTTCCTGCCAATGGAAACCGCAACCGTCACGGCTTCCTTGCATATTGTGGTGCGTTCGATCAACGAAGACAGAGGCTTACAACAAATAACAAATTCTTCAAATTCCTCTGCTTTGTTAAGTTGGTTTTTAGTGGCTTTGATACCAATATCAAGGATATAGCAGAATATTATATTTACACTAACAAAATAATTTACAAAAATACCCCACATTACATAATAGAGTTGTGATTTTATTCATGGTTCCAAAAAAAAATGTACATGAGAAGAAAAACTGAGGTAGTCTTACCTTGTTGATCACTGCTCAAAGCATATGATAGTGAAACAAGAAAATAAAATGAGACACAGTCCACAACTTAAGAGGCTATAGGCACCAGTTAACCGACATAACATATAAAACACTTGTATTCATGCTAGTCGTCAGAAGTGATGGAGGTTGGGTTGTCCGGCGCTGTTCCAGGAGGCAGCAGAGGACGAAAGGAGCATTAGACATGCTCTTCGAAATGGGCCATCCAAGCCTCCAGCTTCTCAACCTTCTTTGATAACAAATTTTGGCCTCGCTAGAGCACCACTACACGCTCCCGGACATGGCACTGGAAGTAATGCATTTTGTTCAAAGTTACTATCAATTCAGTGTGCTCTTCTGGTCGAACCACTCTGAACTCTCGAGATGCTTCAGAATTCACTGAATCAAGTGTCGACATCGCTCAACACAACAAACTTGTCGTTGGCTGTGACCTCCATGACACGTCAACCCATGATGCTCAGAACCACCATGATTAGTTGAACCCCCGTGTTGTTGGTCCGACGAGGTGAGGAAACCACGACCCACCACAGAGCCCTTGCACCTACCACTTTGAGAAGTAGGCCCTACGTGCCCAGAGTGCCTCGACCAACCACCTCCTCTACCCCCTGAAGCCGCGCAGCTTGACCCACCCTAAACTGGGCCACCACCCACCCTGAGCCGAGACGTGGATGAGGCCGCACTAGAACTGCCTGAATTGGGCTGCACCTAGGTGAGGGAACACCCCAAGCAAGGAACAGGTCCCATAATGGGCTCCCTGACACCACTGGAGAGAAACAAAGACCACCTACCCGATACCTCCTAAGCTACCCATGCCAACGGATGCACCACCAGCCCCGACTAAACATCCACACCCCACGGTGCCGATAACCCACAACACACAACTAACACCCACCACGAACAAGCAACAGTCACCTCCACTGAAGCAACCGCTCGCAAGTCCTCCTAACTAGAGCCCGAGAATGGCGCTCCAATGGCTCCACCAGCAACACAGAAACCTGTAAGCGGACCGAAGAGGAACACTTCTACTTGCCCACTCCAAAAAAGACTAATTCCCACCCAACCCAGACAAATACCACACAGGATGAAACAAAAACAGCAGAATACCACCCCAAACAGATGACCATACCTTGCCTTCCGTGCAAATTCACACTAATGAATCCCAATTCAACAATTAACAATGATGCATGCCTGAAAGGAAGGGAGGAAACGTCGACGGCAGTGTTGTCCCCTCGCATAGAACAAAGGACTCAATGAAAGGCTCAGGAAGGTGCATTGACAGGCCGGCGGAGAGGCTGATGGGATCCAGGACCTCCGACTCATCCCAATCGATGGAGAAATTCACAGTTCTGCTAGCAGTGGCATGAATGGGAGGTCGGGAAGGGAGCCCACGTCCACCGCCCCTGCGGCAACACATGCGGTGACGACAGGGCATGGTGGTGTAGCAGGGATGCAACTGAGGTGAGGGGGGAAGCACAACGTTGCAGCTAGGAGTTGAAGGAGCAGAGAAATGGGGCAGGGACTTGGCGGAGGCAGAGGAGCATGGAGCGCCAGAGTCGAGCCAGAGAGACAATGAAATGCTGAAATGGGGAGCTGGATACACAAATTTAAGGTCCATGAAAGGCGGCAGAGGGCAAGATGGCGTGATAGGCAGAATGAATGTGTGCAAGACGATGTTAATGTCGGAGTGAAGTGGAGAGGACGTTGTGGAGCATTCGAGGGTGGTGGAGTATAAAGGCCTCACGCTCCATGCTTTATTCAATTTGTTGTGGCCATGTGCGCCCGCGTGAGGAGGATGAATGTCCATCGTCCGCGAGGCCAGGTGATGCCCATATTTAATGCACGTTAACACCCGCATCCGGGGAATTTGAGAATATATTGATTAAGATCTTAAATTCTTAATAAGAGATATATTAATCTTTAATTATTTTTAAATTTAAAATAATTTGGCTTTAAAAATAATAGAATTCCAATATTATTTTGATAAAATTTGGCAAAATTTTTTGAAAATTTGAATTATAATTGTTAACTTTCAGAATTTTAAGAGCCCCAATTTTTTATAAAACTGAATCCATTTTTACCCCACATATATATATATATATATATATATATTAAAAATTACAAGAGCCAAATTTCTTGAAAAAAGATTTCCAGCTAGAAATTGGCAGTCTAGTAAAAAATGTGGCCAAGGTAAACAACCAACCAACTCGAAACTATGTGATATCTAATATGCCATGAAAATTTGAAAATTTCATTGTGGTGGCAATTCTAAGAGGATAATAATAACAAATGTAAATTAGTAGAAATTCTTTCGGTGATAATCATACCAAAAGAACGTGGTCGACGCGTGCAAAGAAGCAGTGAGTCGACGCGTTTCGAACCAACCGAGTCTGGTTCATCATCGGGACTATGTGAGAGATCACATCCGGACATCAAGTATAAATAGATGTAGAAATAACAAATGTATCATTGATGACTAGCGTGTGTATAATGAGTGGATGGTATCTGGTTTGTTTTTTGGAATGACGTAGGAGTTGCATATTTGGCCAGATGAGGAACAACGTTTCAGTTGGTGCACCTTGAGCAGGGACCGTCATAGGGTGATTTGCTAGTAAAATACAATTAAAAGAATTTGCCAAACGGTCAAGATCTTTGGTTGAAACTGTGAAAACTGGTGGGAGGTGTTTAAACCCTAGATTTTACCAGTAGGCCTGTTCTGAAATTCCAGGCCTGGCCTTGACTCTTGAGTGCTAGGGTGAAAGACAGATGGCAGGTATGACCCTCCATTTCATCCAGCAGGCAGGGGATAGATGGTGAAAGAAAAGAAGGTTTGTATAGTAAAGTAAGACTGTTTCAGGAAGTGGCTAGCACCCAACCCAGCTAAATATCTAGATTCTATAGCGAACAGTTCTCTAAAAATGAAACGTCCTTCAATGTCCTCTAACTGGAAGTGAATTAAAACCAGCCTTACTGTATACCTTGCTATTTCTTTAATGGTGACAAGAGGTTTGAAAGGAAGTCTACTAATAAGAGGGTAAAACCCCAAAGCCCATATTACTGTGAGAAATGAATTGATTGCGCGAACTGTGACTGGGAACCACTGAAAGATCGATAAAATTCGATAACATCATTCTCAGCAGCTAGATCTGATCTTATAACCTCAACCAGCCTCAGTGGCAGAATCCTACGAAAAAAGAAGCACAGAGGGCTTTAAGGGAATCAAGCATCATTGTTCCTCTGCTTTATCTATAGCAGTTTTGTCCTGTGCTTCTAAAAGAGCTCCACAGTCTACTAACTCCTTTTCCATGGCCTTAGAAGAGTCCATTGCTCTATTGCTGTAGCTATTACCTGACCCTAACCCTTAACCCCAGAGAGTGCCAAAACACAGTAATTTATGATGCTATTGCTGGCTTCCTTGTCATTTTGAAGAAAATTATTCAGGGAAGCGAAATTGTCCACAATTTGCCATTTACATTAATAAACCCACCAACATCATCTTTCTTAGCAGAAGAAACAATCTACATCCCTGCAGATTGACAGCAAGCGAGTGCAGTTGTAGGAGAGGCAGGGGATCCAAGTTCATCGATCTCAGTGGGGCGAGGGCTTTTTCTTCTTGGGACCTGCAAGGAAATTTCAACAATTTTCAATAAAAAAGAAGATGAACCATAAGACTGGAATCAAATAAAATAAAGGCACACATACGCTCTATCGGTTGAGCCAAAAAGGACAGAGAACAGGCATAGAAGCAGAAATGATGAGGCGGCCTTCAAATCATATAAATTTCTTCTGCATTGGCAATTTGCCTTACAAATCCAAAAAATAGCTTTGCAACTTCTACCTCTTTCTCTAAGAGTGCTACTCAGAAAACAAACAGAATGCCAGTGGTTAACCTCCCCAAAAACTTGAAATCCCATCTCAAAGAAAGCATGTGGACTCACAGACCAAAGAAACATGCCATTTTTCGGGTTAGTTTAGCCGCCGATGGGAGGGTGAAACGCTTCGAACCCTTCGATTCCAATTCGGAGGAGATGACGCGTTCGCTACAGAAAATAAATGTGAAGCTATGGCGGCAGCTTCTGTAATGGACGGCGTTGATGATGTCACCTCCTGAGCTTTCTTCAAGAATGCTGTATGTACAAAAAAATACAGTGAATCGGGAGAGAAAAACAGTGATACACCAAGAAAACCTACCTTTATCATCTATCTCTACATTGTGGAGATATCAGGTTGAGGCGGTTTAAATTTTTTTCCAAAACACATGATTGAGTTCTTTTGCGGTAGTTACGACCAGTTGGGGTGGTTACGTGCGGGTGGTGGTAGCGCAGTTGGTTAGCGCGTAGGTCTCATAGCTTATCTGAGAAATCCTGAGGTCAAGGCCTCTCTCACCCATTTTGGGTTTTGCATTATAACCTGCGGTTGGAGTATAGAACTCCGTTAAAACTTATTTGTATGACGACTTATGTATGCCAACCAGTTTGATTGGCGCATTCTCTGAAAATTGTTACTGAACCGGCGGTGTTACTCCTTTCTCCTAGTGCAGCTTGAGTTCCAGCTTGAGAATTAGTTGGAAGTTTTCAATCGGCCGCATTAACATAAAAATTGAATTCATGCAAATTACTCGTAATGCCTTTGTGAAATCTGAATTGTACGCAGGCAGTTTGGAAACGGAAGTGCTGATGCAGGACAGTGCGTAGCAGCGTCTAAACAAAGGTGCAGAAAAAACAGAGGCAGCAAGAATCGAACCTGCACGGGGGGAAGCCAAGTTCGTGCGTAGCAGTGAGCAGTTTGGCAACGGAAGTGCTGATACAGGACAGTGCGTAGCAGTGTCACAAACAGGTGGTCTGGGACAGTGCGTAGCAGTGTCTACAGAGGCAGCAAGAGTCGAACCTGCACGGGGGAAGCCAAGTTAATACATTAATTATAAACTATACAAAAACCAAATCGTCGACAGCAGGGTTCGAACCTGCGCAGGCGAATCCCAACAGATTTCAAGTCTGTCTCCATAACCACTCGGACATATCGACCCATGAATAACATTTTTATTACTATATCGTAAAGTAAATAAACTACACTTCTTGATCAATAAAAAATATTTATGTATTTTTCCACAGCCACTAATTATATTTAGTGACTATTTCGGGATATAATATATCACAGGACAGGCCTCTATTCGATTTATTTATTTTGATTTTTTTTTCCTTCGTTCAAATTATTTCCAAATCTCTTTTTCTTAAAATAAATTTAAATATTATTTCAAATACGTATCTTGAACATTATATTTATTTTGAAAAAAAACCACTCTCCCCTGAATTCATGACTTAATTGTTATTGTAATTATAAAACAAGGTTATTTTCTAAAATAAAGAATTATGATGATGAATTATGCTACATGGTTTGAAACACGTCGACAAATGAAATTTGATGTGATCTTCACTGAAAAATTCTTGCTATCAAGATATAGACCACAGAAACCTAAATTCTCATGACAATTTTATTGTTAAGTGATACTAACATTAGATTATTAAACCATGCATTATTTGATATAAATTAATAATTGTGAGAGAAATTTGTCTCACATTATTCATTAGGGAAATTGGTTTTATGTGAGAAACCACCTCACACCAATTATCTATTTTTCCTCAATTATAGATTGAGAGAATCAAGGGCATGGTTGGAAAGTCTTTAGGTGGTTTTGAGACTTTTCAAAATTATGGGCCTGAGATAGTTGGAGGTCCTACTTTCATGGAATTTGTTTTTCCTTCCTTGTAGTTAGGCCCTATAATTGTGGGTCTTGTAATTAATGCTCTTTGTTGGAGAGTGGGTGAGGAAAACTATATATATTCCTTATGTAAGCGAAGAGAAGACAGGAGAGAATACTTAGCCATTGAGATCCATAGTGCTTTGCTAATGCTTGTCCAGAGAGCTTGAATGTAAGAAATCTTACTTTGACGAAGGAATATAGAGTATCTGCATTCCAATTGAAGTAGATCCGGAGATGTAGCCCTAGAGAGATGGAGGGGTGAACTCCGTTACCAATTGGTTGTCTCTCTTTTATGTGTTTTGTGCTCCTTGATTATGTGCAGTTCATTTAATTATGTTTATGTGGACTAATGTGCTCATTTGAAAAGATGCTCTTTAAACTTTGTATTAGCCATAGTCAATTAAAACTATCTAAATACCATACACGATGGTTAGAGAGTAGTACTCGACCTGATTCGATCATAGGTTGAGGAGGAGTTAGAGCCAATGGATATATGTAATTGTTTAGTATTGTTTAGTATGAATGAATACGAGTTTTAATTAACAAAAAAATAGTAAAGTGTTAAAATAGTTTAAGGTGTTTAAAATAACTTGTTGTTTTAGAGAAATATAACTATGGGAATTCAAAACTAAGTGATTCAAAGAGTAGGACATTATGGTGTTTGAAGGATGTTCATTGTAATGCCTTTCTTAGAGAAAAACTATGATTAAATAATGATATTTGATCCTTGGTCTAGTAAGGTTAGGTTCATAATCATAGATCGCTATGCTACACTAGAAAATTTGGCGAAATTTCCGACGGCCAATTTGTCACTATTCCGACACATAGTCGTCGCAAGAGCGACAGTTCGAGGGCGGGAGAAACGTGGTTTGCCATACCATCACAGTTCCGAAGCACTTAAAAAGTATCGCACTATCGACACTTTTTCTGTCGCTTCCAAACAAGCATCGCTCTTCTGACGCTTCCCAAACCATCGCACTTCCGACGTTTGTAAATTGTTGCACTTCCGACGAAATGTGGTCCGATGTTTTGAACGTCGCTCTTCCGATGTTTGTAAAATGTCGCACTTCCGATGAAATGTGGTCCGATGTTTTGAACGTCGCTCTTCTGACGTTTGTAAACCGTCACAATTACGACGAAATGTGGTCCGACGTTTTGAATGTCGCTCTTCCGACGTTTGTAAACTGTCGCAATTCCGACGCAACGTGGTCTGACGTTTTGGACGTCGCTCTTTCGACGGTTGTAAACTGTCGCAATTTCGACGAAATGTGGTCCGACGTTTTGAACGTCGCTCGTCTGACGTTTTTATACTGTCGCTCTTCCGACGTTTTTAAGCTATCGCAATTCCAACGCGTACAAGGCGTCGGTATAGCGACGGCGGGTTCAATTTAAAAAAAAAAAATTGAAACTTTAAAAGACGAGAAACGCTGTTTTGAATATATTATATGAAGTAAAACAGTCCATGAAGTCATTACATTTTCACATCTGAAGATTGGAACCCAAATATCCATATAGAAAAGTGGAAGTCCCACCCCAGACAATGATAGAAAAATACCCCATGTCACATACAACAACTTGATATAAAACCTAGTAACGGTTCACATGGAGATTATCGACAAATCTGAGAAACCATCCAAATATGCCTGAGGCATCTATAAGAAAGTGAAATAGCAGTATGTAGAATAGTAAAGCAACAGATAGAGTACCGACGTCCATTGTTCCAAATACAAATCAAAGTACCCAAAATCCTTGAACAGAGAAAAACGCTAATCATGTGAGGAGTGTGATATGTCCAAAATATAAAAAGACCATCAGACCATATCAATAAACCAGCAACATAGACCAGCATCGCTAGTTTTGAAGGCAGAGTGATAAACATTAATCATTTTTTTTTCACAAGAGAAAAAACGTCGTTTTGAATATATTATATGAAGTAAAACAGTCCATGAAGTCATTACATTTTCACATCTGAAGATTGGAACCCAAATATCCATCCAGAAAAGTGGAAGTCCCACCCCAGACAGTGAGAGAAAAATACCCCATGTCACATACAGGGACTTGATATAAAACCCGGTAACGGTCCACATGGAGATTATCAACAATCTGAGAAAGCATCCAAATATGCCTGAGGCATCTATAAGAAAGTGAAATAGCAGTATGTAGAATAGTAAAGCAACGGATAGAGTACCGACGTCCATTGTTCCAAATACAAATTAAAGTACCCAAAATCCTTGAATAGAGAAAAACGTTAATCATGTGAGTGTGATATGTCCAAAATATAAAAAGACCATCAGACCATATCAATAAACCAGCAACATAGACCAGCATCGCTAGTTTTGAAGGCAGAGTGATAACTTGTCAACACATAAAATAGTATCATAAAGCGGATACAGGAAATGTGCAGAGACATGTACTGTTGATATACGCCTCACACAAAAAGCATCCATGATAGAGAAAAAATATGTATAAACCCAGGGTCGATTGTATGTTCTGGCTCGCTTGTTCCCAGAAATAAAAAGAAACCCAGGCTCGCTTGTAAGATTAGGCTCGCTTGATTCCAAAATTGGTAACCATCTGTTGCATCCGAGATGTAAGGTTCAGGCTCGCTTGTTTCCATTAGTAGCTCGCTACAGCATCCACCCTGTTCATAGCAAAAAGGTTCCTGTAGATATACAGAGAAAGAGTATAATACGTAGACCATATAAACATGGCTCTGTATTTCAAAAAACAGGTTTAAAATAGAAACAGGGCAACATTTTTTTTTCTAAGTAAAGTTAATCTATTAACAATGGGAATAAAATTACACCGAAGTCAAAATCATTGCCCAGACTCATGGCAAATTTGTCATCAAAAAATCAAAAAATTAAGAAGACTACCCTCATACGGGGAAACCAGTCTTGAACGTTTAATTTACAGAATTCAAAAATATTACAAAGGTCCAGCACAGTAAAATAATCTAAAAGCAGCCCAATTAAGTGGGTCGCGAAGCAAGAAAAACAAATTAACCAAACTACTCCTCCGGCTCCTCGACGATTCGGCACCATCCTTCGGAAGGTCCAGGATCGCTAGGTGCTACCTCCACATTCATGCCACGGCTCCCCTCCTGAAGGCCCGAATGCTGGCCGGCTTTTTTCGAGCTCAGACCCGCCGGACGGGTGCATTCGTCCTCCATTTGGGCCTCCTTGCGGAAAACCACGGTAGTGGGAATTTGTGATTCATGGGTGGTTGAGAGAGCAATTAAAGGAAAATTGCGCGAGTGCGCGTCGTGGGATAAGGTGAACTAGCGGTGGAAACGAGGAGCGGGGAATCCATGCGGTGGCCGGATCACCACAACCGGCCACATACACTCCTGGTATTTGGATAGCGACACAACGTAATAATCCTTTGCGTTAGGCACAAATCCCCGACTCGGTTGAGGGCGGAGGGAGCGCGCGAGGGGCCGACGCCTCTGGATTTCTCCTGATGTTTCGTGTGCATCCTTTGTGAGGCGGGCATGGGTGCGGTCTCACTAGCGGTGGGCACAAGAGAGGCAGAGAAGCATAATTCCGAAAGCAGAGGAAGACGAACGAGGACCGGACGCAGAGAGAAATGCGAGATATGCGGCCAAGGTGCAGTAGCGATTGGTGGCCGCTGTTATTCACGGTGAGCAAGCGGTGCCTAACCCGGCAAGCAGAAGCTCGTCCTTAAAAACCATAGCGAAATTCCATTTTATTGACGCGACTACAATGCAATCGAAGGACGCCTGTCATAACTAATATCTGATCATTAATGAGAGCCGAAGGCTGGATCATATTGGAGCATGCGGAATCACTAACAAGAGTGGAGGTCCAATCTTGAATAGTGTTAAAACTTAATGCGATTAGATGTGAAAACCTTGGAACTTAATTGAACAGCGTTAAAACTTAATGCGATTGATATGAAATCGCCACATCCATGTCCCATCGCCTTAAACGCCATCGAATGCACCCGCAGCCGGGAGCAGGGCAAGTTTTGATTGAGGACACGTGGCAGAAATTGATTGGAGTGGATCTTTGTTTGGGCCGCTCGCGCAGTGGAAATCCGGACCCGAAAAAGATTAGGGCGAATTTGATAAGAAATTCGCGTCACAACTCTCCCTCCGTACGCCAGCCCAACTTCGGACCCGAAAAAGATTAGGGCAGAATTCATTTGGTTTTCGTGTCACAAAATTGGCCGACGTCAGCAGGCTATTTTGGAACGCGAATTTGGTTTGAATTATGGTTTATCGCCGTTTGAAGTCCGACGGGCTCGACTTAAGAACAATTTTGTTTGATCCCATCTTATAAAATTTGTGGAGTGTGAGGCACTAGGACAAGGAATTTATGTAACATTAACAAAATAAGGGATATCATTGGCTTTTAAAAGCAAGGAATTCAAAGAAAATATTTGGTGAAATCTACGTATGAAAAATAAATGGAAGCAATATTACATGCAATAAAAAACGGGGATAGTATATCATTGGGAGGTACTTTAAAGTCAAGATATACCATGATAGCATAAAGTATTTTTTGAAGCTATGATTTTCATTAGAAGATTAACAAAAATGAGGAGAAAAAATGTAAAGTTTTAATTTTGAGATAATCTGCAAAAAGGGTAAGGAAAATTTAGTACATGATGCTCTTTCTAAAATAGAAGAGGCCTCAAATTTATATCCAATTACATTTTCTATTCCTAGGTGGCTAGAAGAAGCTTTCCATAATGGAAAAATAACAATAGTACTAAACAAAAACTAAAATTTATAAAGGATGTGATGAACTCTATGGAGCATTGGGAGTGAAAGAGAGATATACTTTGGTGCAAATGTAGAATATTTTTATGCACGCAAGCATATTTGAATAAAAAAATATTAAGGGAGTCCAATGTCTCTCTGATGGTAGGACGCAGGGTTCCTTAAAACATCTCAAAGGATCAAAAATATATATTTTTGGAAGGAATGAAGAAAGATATTCAAAATTTTGTAAGAGAAGGTCAGGTTTGCATAATAAATAAAAGAGAGATAGTAAAATCTCTAGGGTTACTTCAACCATTCCACATACATATTCAAATACTAGAAGATATATCAATAGACTTTATTACGGGGTTACTGAAATATAAAGGTAAGATTACATTTTTGTGGTAATTTATATAGACAAATTTTGTAGATTTTTTTTGTAGAGCTCAAAGTACATAAACAACATGCCAAGTGGCAGAAGTGTCCGTGAAAGAAATTCATAGTCTTCATGGTTTTCCTAAAGTAATAGTAAAAAGAAAATTTTGGAAATAATTATTTAATATGAGTGTTGAAAAACTAGCTGCCATGAGTTCTACATATCAAACACAATAAATTGGTCAAACAAAAATAATTAACAAATGTTTTTAAGGTTATCTACAATGTTACTCTTTAGAAAAGAAATCTTAATGGATGAAGTGGGTTCATCAAGGAAGAATGGTAATATGATACTATTCATCACACATCTACTAAAATTTCCCCATTTAAGGCCCTTTATGAATATCCATCTCCTAGTATCTCATACTTTTTGCAAGATAAGTCCAAAGTATAGGAAACAGAGTCACATATGGAAAATACTAAAGAAACTTTGAAAATTATTATGGAAAACCTTCAAATGACATGAAACATGATAAAACAACAAGGGAACAACATTGAAGTGAAAGATAATTTGAGGAGGGTAATTGGGTATTTTTTAGATTATAGCATTATAAGCAATCTTCATTCAAGAAAAAGAAGAATAAAGAATTAGCTCAAAAATGTTATGGCCCTAAATAATTATTCATAGGATTGCATAAGTGTTATAGAAGTTATATTTTCCTTCTTCTTGCATTCATAAGGTTTTTCATGTATCTTGCCTAAAAAAGGTTTTGGAAAAAAATATGCCAAAGTAAATAGAACTTCCAAAATTAGATGAAGAATGAAAGTTGATTCTTGAACCAAAAAAAGTTATAGATAAACATTTTGTATCTCTTTGACATATAACCATTATGAAGTACCTAATCAAGTGGAAGAATATTCCTCTAGAAGAAGGTACATGGTAAAATGATCAATTTGTGATGAAATACCCACGGCTAAAGGGTTCGTTTGAAGTTTTGACAAAGGTTTTGTTATATGTTTTATATAACGCGCGGCGGAATAGTTTTATTGTTTGTTAAGGTCCCACACAGTGATCAAATTTGAAGGGCAGGTCTGAATTTCAATTAGAAGGGAATATATCTATGTTTCCCTTCCATAATGAAAAGCTTTAAAAAAAAAACTTTTCAATTGACCACAATAAATTATTTTTACATTTCATTTTCAGAAAGACAAAACCATCAATCTTTATAAAAATAAAAGACTGTTACATATACAACAATGAAGAAGGCTCCATATTTCATTGCTTAAATATCTCATTGGAAATGTCAACATAAGTCTTGAAGACACTATTATAATAATTTGGATACATACCACCGGGATATAGGAGATTCTTATGTGTCAGATTGTGTAATGCAATTTTGACTTTGTCTCACAAGGAGTAGCAGCATGGAGGTCTAGATTTTTCTTATAGAACCTTTATTATTATTATTTGAAACATTGTTTATAGATATGAAGATGACAATGAAATTATGAGCATAGTGGACAATTAGTCAAGCTCATGATGCCAAACCATGATGATGTAAGTTTGAATTTTAACATTTTTACATGTTAAAGACAAGTAGTCAAAATCATTGACAACTTGGTATTCCATAATTAATAATCATTCCATGTTCACTTTTGTTAATAGGTTTATGTCACACAATGATCTCTCTTCTCTGGCATTTACTTGTATTGAAGATCACTATTCTAGGAATAAGGAGTTATTTTCTCCAAAAATAACCCTAGCCAAACATTGACAATGCATCAAAGATATCTTTCTATGCTTCATAAGTACATATGTTCTACTTCTAAATCATGTCTTGGAAGTGGTTGTTTTGCTGGAAATTATTCACCAGTTGGTTTCATACCAAAGTCTTTTTCTCATTTTCAGCATCCAATACATGAAAAAGATAATGGTTTAAAACAACATAAATATTTGAAATTTTGCAAGAATTGTCTGGCACACTTTGAATATTAATTTTGAAGTCAAGTGCATGATGCTGTATAGGATCAAGTGTCATTTTTAATACCAAATGTTTCACAAGAAACTTCTCAACATGCTACCCTGCAGTAAGGATTAAATGACAATATTGCATCAACTATTTCCATAATAAAAGTGCACCTCAGCCATAAGACTAAACAACTACAAATGTTGTAGATATAACAAGACCACACAATCAAATGTATTCCACAAGGCCAATACTATATGAAAAATGAAAAGGAGTTTGCAACCAAAAATACCTTAGGCAACTAATTCAATTAGATACACCAAACCATCAGCAAAAAGGAAAACTATCCTACTCAAAAGGCAAGTGTTTACCTCCTTTGACAAAATTTTGAGTTCCGAAAAAAGGGCCTTTATTGTCTTGTCAATGCCCCTAGTAATTTGAACGGGGTTTGCACCTGCTGCAACAACCTAAACAAAAAGGTTTCATTGCAAAGTATTTTCCACAAATTTAAGATACAACCATTGTCATTTTTGTCTAAAAACCAAACACCATAAGACCCTACAAAAATGAATAGATCATCTTAATCCAGTGCTATCGACAAAAATTTACCTTTACACCCTCACTTATTAAATCCTGTGCTGTTGAATTTTAACTTCAACTGCTGCAGCAGAAGGACGGATGTAGCAACAACATTTTTTTTTGGAGGTTGCTTGCATGCCATCCAGAAATTTAATTCAGCATTTAAAATTCCTGCAAGTTTTTTTTGTAGACGGCTGCAGCCATATTTCTGTACAGGATTGTATTTAAACACAACAACCAGCATTAATGCAATTCACCAACCAGAAATTAAACAAACAGAAATTTACTCGACAGTTTTGTAAATTCAAAAGGAGGACACGTGGAGCATTAATATTGGATCGCATGAAATTGAAGGGAATCTGAAAACCTGAAAACCGGACCCGAGTTTTTTATAGGGCACATTGGATTGAGAATTCGAGTTAAAATTAGGCAGACGTCAGCATCCCATTTTGGAACGCGAATTTGGTTTGAAATTCAATCTATTCAGACTTTTGAAGTCCGACGGAAAGGGTTCTTTAATTTTTTGATAGTTTAATATATACATATGTTTTAAACATATGTTATATATATATCATATGCGAAATGAAAGGTGGGCCATAGAATTTAGTTTTAATTTTATTTTTTTAAAAAGAGGGTTTATTATAATTTTTATTTTTTTATTTTTATTTTATTTTTATTTTTTTTTAATTTTTTTTAATTTTTTTTTTTTTCAGAAAGAAAAAAACGTTGTTTTTATTAACAATGCATATAACAAAACATTACATTCCCATCATGAGATGATAAGAAAACCCGATCCGAAACAATTTCCATCATGACAACTTCTAAGGAAGAAGGAGTCAAAAATGAAAAAAATATGTGGGGATCATACAAATATGGGGGCATAACACCCCAACTAGATTACGAGTCCAGATAAATAAAAAACCAACAGAGCAGCCCTTAAAAAGGGGAAATGTTGTCATCTGTTACTGAACTCATCAGGATTAAAGAAAAAAGCATAATGATCATAGGCAAAAACTGGCTCGCTTGATGTGTCATATGTTGGCCCTGTAGAAAGCTAAAAATCATTGCATCTTATGTGAATAAAACCTATGTTGTTATGAAGAAACAACTTGAAATCGGTATAATGGAAACCGGCTCTGCTGTTGCATAATTATATGTTACGGCATATAAAAATAAAAAGGACAAAAAAGCTTGGTAGTTTTTTTTATAAACAGTACGCAAATTTTTTATTACACAGCAGTGTGTAAAAAGTGAAAGACTAAGTGTAACTTTTTAAGTGTGTATGCACAGCAGTGCGAAAGTGAAAAACACAGCAGAGTGTTTTAGAGACAGAGTATGTTTGTTTTGAACAGACAATGAGTTGGTTTTATGCACTGCGTTTTGTAGCAGTCATAATTTTGTAATCCCTCTCAGTGAGGAAGAAGTGTAATAGTTTTTTTTTTGAGTTATTGAAGGGAATAGAAGTTTGTTTTCAAAGTATTGAAACTTTGTCTCTTGTCAAAGAAATTTTTATTTTCTCTGTGTTAGAGGAAGGGAGATTTATTCTCCATTCATTGTTCTGGAAATTTTTCAATATTCCAACATGTGCAAGAACAACAGATGTTGTGGTTCCATCCCCAGCTAAATCATTTGTCTTTGCCGCAGCTTGCCTTACCAACTTGGCCCCAATATTTTCAACTGGGTCCTCTAATTCAGCAAATAAAAAGGCCAAAACCATAGCATTGAGATACATTTCATTACACTGTCAATAACAATAAAATTTGACTCAGCCATAACCCTTTCCTTTTATTGTTGTGAAAATATTTATGCATTACTCTAATGTGGCTAGTCCATAGGCCAAGTGGACCACTGGGTAACAAATATGTTTCCTTTCACCTTTGAGTTTTCAAATTATGCCTACCAAATCTAAGACATTTAAGAGGGGGAACTAATACAACATTAAAAAGAAAACCAGAGCACACATCTACAAATTACCTCCTTAGCTACTGTCACACCATCATTAAATATTTTCGGAGAACCATGCTTGCTCTCCAAGACAAAAATTTTCCCCTCGCCCCAAGGGTGACTCCAACAAGATCAACAAGTTTGTTCACACCGCCTGCAAGACAAATTGACAATGCTTTCAGTAAGTGTGCAATTGAATGCCAGACCATATGCCAAAAAAACCCTCCATGAAAAATTAAAATAACACATTAAAATCAAATATAAGTGGCCAAGGAAAGATTCACCGCAGTGAAGTTTCACGTGCAGGTGACCTTCCTTTAAACATAATTTTTTCTTTGACCTGCAATTTCTTTGTCACCGAGCCATCCTTGTTGAAGTAAAACTCCTTTTCCATAGATCTTGTATTAACTACCTTCTCTCTGTCACGTAATCTCAGAGTCCCTCTTCTGCTTGAGCGATTAAAGGAAATGGGTGAAAAAACTGAAAGAGAAGACAATTGTCTGCCATAATTATCAAACATTGCACCCAACTTCTTCCCCTTTCCATTGTTACCTAATGAGGTAGATGTGGCAATTGTTGTCATACTGCCCAAAGCAGAGGCCATCTTCTCTTATGCTGAATATATAATTACAAGATCTTCATATTAGTATGAACCTTAAAAAACATGACTCCCATTGCTAAAAACCACTTTTAAGTTGTAACAGGCAAACTAAACAACTATCGCAACTTTTGGCAACTTCTGGAGCAGTAAGAGAGAAACAACCAAAGAGAAATACAACCACAATCCTCATTTTAATGAGACCGGACTATATATTTGCATTAAGATAATAGAAAGAAATCACGACTATATTAAGGCCAGCGCAAAACAATCTTTAACCAGTGTCTCTCGCAGCCTTCAGGTTGCCATGCTAGAGGTTTCATATTTTTAATTTAAATTCTTGACCTCTCATGCCCATATATGAATGCATCCAATGGGATATCTACATCAACTGCTCTTTCATATCCCCAAAAACAAATTCCCTACTACAAGAGCACCAATATTGATGGATCACCCCACACCATCCCACCCACTAGAAACGGTGAACAAGGAAACCCGAGAAAACTTCTGAAATATCTCAAGATGACTATATGGGTGGTTCTTATGAATCAACCAACCATTCAGAGACATGCTCATCAATCCAAACCATGAGTATTATAGTGACTTTTTTGTTGCTACACTGGATCGAGGGAGGTTTGCTCCAAGATTAATCGCTCCAATAATTTATTCTCTACTAAAAAGGGCCAACCACGTGAAGGTGGAAGCTCTTATAGCCCCTCCCCCCCCCCCTCACATCACTCTCAATTCCCCAATACCCAATCTATATTTCGTTTTTTACTTTCATGAGCAGAAAAAAAATATTCAATAACTAATAAAAAAACAATTCAACAAAAAGTACGCAAGGAAACATTGCAATTAATGCTTGACATAAAAATAGTATGATAAATGAGTTTTTTATATAACGCAAAAAACATTCCAAGTATGGTAACGTTTGTCTTATAATAATACAATATTTTACATTATCAAATTTTCCTTTTCTTCTTCCTATTTCTAAAGCTCCTAATTACATCATCAATATCATCGTGCTCTGCTCCTGTTTCGTGCCTTTCGACCCGCACTGCTGACCTAGTTGCGTAGTCACGATGTCTGGTCTCATCCAGTGACGGGGCATCGCCTACAAAAGCAGATAATATTAAATTTTAATTGTCAGTTTTTAAATATCATTGAACTAGTTCGGTAATATTAATAAAAAAAATTGCAATGAGATTATTTACCTGGTGCACCAGTTGTCGCCGCTGACCTAGTTTCGTTGTCACGAAGTCTGGTCTCATCCAGTGACGGGGCATCGCCTACAAAAACAGATAATATTAAATTTTAATTGTCGGTTTTTAAATATCATTGAACTAGTTCGGTAATATTAATAAAAAAAATTGCAATGAGATTATTTACCTGGTGCAATGGTGCACTAGTTGTGTGACTCGGGACGTTGCGTAGTCACGATGTCACACCGGTCTCATCCGATACAGAACTCCGCCTACAAAAACAGATAATATTAAATTTTAATTGTCGGTTTTTAAATATCATTGAACTAGTTCGGTAATATTAATAAAAAAAATTGCAATGAGATTATTTACCTGGTGCACCAGGATTGTATTGTTGACCTAAGTTACGTGATCACGATATACAGTCCTAATAGAGTGACAAGGCATCGCCTACAAAAACAGATAATATTAAATTTTAATTGTCGGTTTTTAAATATCATTGAACTATGTTGGTAATATTAATAAAAAAAATTGCAATGCGATTATTTACCTGGTGCACCGGTTGTCGCCGTTGGGACTATTGCCCTGTCTTCCTCTCTGGTGGTAAGATCCTCAAGGGAAACATTCTCTGTCATTTAAACAAAAAACGTTATAAGGACAACCATCAAGGTATAATTAGAAAAAATTATAAGTGGAAATTAATTACTGTCACGGCCCTCACTGATAGTAGCATTTTCGGCCTGGTCCCTACTACAATGATCAGGTTGCACGTGAGGATCATCTACATTTGGCTCTAAAACTGGGTTATTTGCGTCATCGGTAGTGTTTCTCCCCTGATTTAAACAAAGTTGTTAGACATTAAATTTATGGATGAAAACAAACATATTGAAAGGTTATTGTTTTACCTTATCAGGCATTCTGGATCTTGGGACCTGCCCCAAGCTTATGCGACGTTCAACTACGGCTTGATAGCCGAAATGGAAAGTGATATTTTTATCTTCCTCTGTAGTTTCTGTTCCGAATTCATCACCCTACATTACATATGATTGTGTATTTTTAATCATATTTTATAGGATTACAAAAACGTTGGAAGGCGATACAATTAATTATAAGATGTTTAGCTACTTAATTACAATTCTTGCGACTAATTTCAAGTAGCCGCCCTGGCCTAGCTTGTGATGGCCCTTTTTTTCAATCCTAGCTTTGGTTGCCTTTGAGGTGTCAGGCAACCTAGCATCAAAATATTGAAGTCAGATATGACGTAGCACACTTTTATTTTAGACATAAAGAAAATTAAAGCTATTGAGTTAAAGTTGTAATTTACCTTGCGGGTCCAGTTGGCATTTTTCCTTCTTTCTTTGCCCTTTTCTCTTTTCCGTCATGGATGAGTGCTCTCCACTCACTCTCTGAAACTGCGAGAGGATGCTCATATCTAGGGTTAAATTACAATTGCGTCCTATAGGTGTCCCTGGTATATTTCAAATATTTGCCGGCTACCTGAGCCACCGCTTTTCTGTCAAATGTGCCGACCCCAAAAAGGGCTTCTAGATAATCTAAAAGTTCTTTTTTCAGGTTGGAATTCTGGGAATTCCACCCTGTACGTATGGTTGGGCCAAAAATTACCAACGCATGGCTCTCCAGAATACTGTAGAACTCATTGTTTCCTACACAGAATAAAACCAAAAGAAAAAGAAGATATTATCATTAATTTAAAAATAAAAATCATGATAAATATGTTTTAGATAAAATACATGAAATAGTTAAAATATTAAAATTTACCTGGGAGTTGTACATGCTTTATAGGGACACCCTCATCGTTCACCAACAACGTGCCATTAATGGTCCCTGTGGAGCTGACACGTGTAGCTCCAGGAAACGCAATAATGTAGTTGGCCATATCGGCCTCATCATTGCCAACACGTTCAGCGGTTGGCTGGGTGTCTGCTTGGGCAGGGTGTGTTTCTTGGCTAGCACCTAAAGGAGTAGAAGGTGTACGAGAGGGTTGTTGGGCAATCTCTTGCCCTTGTGTCCCATTACCACCAACACCAGGTTCAGGAAATGCCAGAAAACGCTACATACAAAAGAACTTTTTGTTAGTTTAGTCAATGTAAAAATTAAAAATCAAACTATCACAATTCATCTCATGCAGAACAAAAAAAATATCCTTTTGACTTTTTATTATTACCTGATATCTTTCTAGCTGGCTCATAAGATTTTTTATCCTCTCTTCTGTTTCAGGTGTTTGAGGCGCATCTATCAAAGTATTAAATTCTGACCTTGCATCTCATGCCTTTTTTCGCAACAAGAACACTGGAGATAGGGATGAAGAAAGCTCTTCCTCAAAGAGGGAATCATCGGGCGTACCATGGCTAGGTGTCTGCATATTTGAACAAAATTAATATTATTTCAATTATGTAAATAACTAAAATACCTGAAGATAGAGCAATGCTGGCACTTTACATGTTCTTCTGCTGGCCTCTTTCCGCGATCATCCCGTCTCTGGGTTGTTCCTGCACTGCTCTCATCAGTCTGCCACATTGCAATAAAATTATAAATGTAAAAACTTGAAAACAATATCTAACTTAAAAACACAAAATGAAAACTGAAATAATTTCTAATAAGACACCGGACGACAAAGTTAGAGTTTCAAATATGCCTTGCATTAAATTCAGTCCTGGAAACATGTCATTGCACATTAAGGCACCCAAACAAGAGACGAGTTGACAATGAAGACCTTATTGAATATATTGTTGGAGCAACTTCTAGTAAACTTGTTGTGAAGACCTTGAGGACATTTTTGGAGCAACATTTTTGAAGTTGATGGTATAGCATTGTTGGAGACGATCTTGAAGGGCCTTGAAGTGAAGCTTTTGGAGCAACTATTGAAAAATCCTTAGAGCATTTAAGTAAGGCACTTTCTATCTTCCATCACCTTTTTCCTTTCAATATCCTTTAAGCGATTTTGTTGATATTTAATGTTTGAAATCACGTTATAATTCCTTGATTATATGTGTTTGGGGACTTTCCCTTTGAAATTACCCAAAAATACCCTGGCAATTTTATCTTCAGGATGCATGTCTGACCCTATTGTTCAATATTTTGATTGATAGTAGTAAACATAGAGAGTTAGGGGCTCTTGACTTGGTTTGGTTGGGCCATTAGATCCCTAACATCTACTAGGGAGAACCCCCCTTGAGTTGGAGGAGAGCTAGCCCAAAGTGAAAAGAGGTTGGTGAGGTGACAATGGGGCTATTGAATTACACATGGTATCACACTTTAGCTTTAGGGATTTATCTTGAGAAGTGCGAGATTTTGCTATATCAATTCTCAAATTGTTTACAACACTATTGTTAAGAACTAATAAGAAGTGATGTTGAGGGGTTTTTGGGGTATAAGAAACAATACCATTTAAAAACTAGGGTTCTCAGTCCTTGGCATTCCTTCACCTGGGCCTAGGGGCACACTAGAATAATTTCACACTAAACCATGCGAACTTAAAAGTAACTTAACAGATCCATAAAGTAATAATAATCATAATTCCTAATTTCCTATTGTATGATATGATGCAAATTATTCAAACATGAAGCAATGAAGACATGCAATGTCTGAATTTCAAGATTGATGAACCAATACAAGAAGTTAGAAGCTACAACTTTGATTCAATACTCTGTGTCCTAACTCCAGGAAGGAATCTAGTTTGTAGTACAAAACATGCATCGTGTATTATCAATTCTTAATTGACAACAACTAAAGGTCATCTACCTCATTAATTCCTTCCCATTTTGTGTTTTTATGTTATATTCCTTATAAAAGTGTCAAATTTCTCTCAAAGTAAGCAACCACTGAATAAAATAAAAAATAGTTGAGATATGATTGAGAAATAGTCATTTATTTCTTGAAAGGATCTTCACAATTTCTTTGGTTGTTTTTCATCTCAAGAAACAAGAAATGACCTAAGAAAATATCGTGATGTAATATAAGAAACAACACAGTGCAATGGCCATTTTCAAAGCCAAATGATGTCCATTGAGGACATGGCCTTTATTTGGTTCCTGTTTCATAGGAGTTTCGGGTAGAAATGGAAATTTGTTGTACCATTTCCAGTAGTAAAAAGGGAAAACCTTCTTTTTCCATGGGAAATAATTTACCTTTCCTTTTTCAAGATAATCTAAATCACAAAAAATATGAACTATACTGCACACATTCTTGGATAATGTGAAAGTGGAAAGGGAATACCCTACACAAGTGATGCACACATGTACATTTGAACACTAATAGATTTTTGTAGTTGAAATGCAATGCTTGTTTTCATTTAAATGTAGGGTTTTTAAAGCAGAGAGAAATAATGGCTGCCAAATTAATAAGCGTTTCTTTGGGAAAAATTTAAATCTTGTGTTGGGTGATGAAGATAATAGAGGGTATTGAATCTTGATTCTTGACATCTATAGAGAACCCTACAGCCTAACACAATCCAATGGAATTGACCAAAAAAACCCAAATAGAATCAACCCTACTATAGGAGGAAGGGCCTGTAGTAAGAACTTACCATTTTGCAAGAGCTGAGGGCGAATGCGTTGCGGGGGCGAGGGGTGAATGCGGGGGCGAATGATGTTCTGCAAGAGCTAAGGGTGAATCTTTGATTGCGGAGCTCAAGGCGAATGCCGAGGGCGAATGCGTGGCACTTAAGAGTTGGGGGCGAATGTTGTCATCAGGGCAAATCTTTGTGCCAACCGCGAGGCGAATGCGGTTAAGAGCGGAGGGCGAATGCGCACGTGATCGCGGACATTAATGTAACGCACACATGTACATTTGAACACTAATATATTTTTGTAGTTGAAATGCAATGCTTGTTTTCATTTAAATGTAGGGTTTTAAAAGAAGGGAGAAATAATGGTTGCCAAATTAATAAGATTTTCTTTGGGAAAAATTTAAATCTTGTATTGGGTGATGAAGATAATAGAGGTATTGAATCTTGATTCTTGAAATCTAGAGAGAACCCTACAGCCTAACACAATCCAATGGAATTGACCAAAAAAACCCAAATAGGTCTTCTCCCTAGGAGGAAGGGCTGCTGATGATAAGAACTTACCATTTTGCAAGAAGTCGAGGCGAATGTTGTTAAGAGGCGGGGCGAATCTTGAGAAGCGTCTTCAGCCTACATGGGCGCGGGGGCGAATGTTGCAAGGGCGAGGCGAATGCTGTGCACGCAGCGGAGGCAAATGCGCGCGTGATATCAGACGTTAATGTAGCTATTGCGATGGATACGAAACAATAAAATCATTTTTATGTAGCGCGCATATAAGTTTCGTATTTTTATGTGGCACACATAGAATATTAAATTCTCATAGAACGGTGGACAAAGCATCACTATTGTGTGGAGTTTTCAAACGTGTAGTTACGTGATTAGACATTGTGTCGCACTTGCGACGTTTGGAGGCAGTCATCACAATAGCGACACTTTGGGCCATAGTGTCACAATTGCGACATCTTCCTCCAAACGTCGCAATGGTGACACTTTTCTAAGTGTCGGTATTGCGAAAATTTTCTATAAATGTCTGTATAGCGACGGTTTCAGGTGGGATGGAAAAAATTTGGGGAAATTTCCGACATTTGGTCAAAAGCGTCCGAACCAAGTGTCGAAATTTCCACCAAATGTAGTAGTGCTAC
>JAXQQM020089814.1:0-34096 GCA_034641835.2 Pinus albicaulis | reverse complement strand
GTCATAAGTGTGCTGAGAAGAAATTATTTTACATAGATTGTGAAGAGGAGGAAAAAAATGAACAAGAAACTTCAAGAGAAGAGGATATACACAAGGAACCAACCCGAGAAGAAGAATAAATACAGTTAGAAGTAGTAATAGTGGCAATGGTGGCGAAATTACCACTCAGCAAACTCTCAATATAGAATGACATATCAAGAAAGAAAAATGTATATCGATTGATTGGTCGTACCCATCATTTTATTCATTGTAAGGTAGCCAAGGAATTGAATTATTTCCTATACCCAGCACCAGAATGTCAAGTGATGGTTGCAAATGGAGGAACTATAAATTGCTCTGGAAAATGCCATAATATTAAGCTAGCCATGGTGGAATACGTATTGAATATTCCAATGCTTTCCATCCCAATGGGAGGTGTTGATGTTGTACTAGGAGTACAATGGTTACAATATTTGGGGACGGTAGCTTTTAATTTTCAAGAACTTTTCCTGAATTTTTTTTTGGAAGGCGTTGACCACGATCTTCTCCTTATTAAAATTTCCATGAGCCATCTAGTTTAACTCATCAAATTCTCTCGCCCTGTCTTGCAAAGTTCATTAGCTGTCTATCGCTGCCCTCTCTTAGCTTTAAAATTGCATTTTTATGCCCAAAGTCCATATTTAAAAATATATCGGGCCTAGCCCCTTCAGTCTCGGCCCCTTTATTTTATTCCTTCCACACGACCTGGCTCCGGGACCAAACGCCTAATCCAAAGGCACTTATCGTGCACATCCATCGAGTGCATTTGGAGCCGTCCAATCCATTACAAATTGACAGTCTGAATCTCTCCCGCCTTGTGGTCCTCGTGCCCTAAAAACCACTGTTTAAACGAGCTATTTTCCCCACACCGCTTTTGAAGGGCTGGCGGTTTTCCGCAAATCGCAGCGATTCCATACGTTGCCTACCATGCGTCCCAGGCCACTGTTCCAAAACCACTCCATTTCGCACGTTATCCTTCGGTCGTAGACGCGCAGCGAAATTGACGTGAGCCGTTAGATTTGTGAGTCTTCATCCTACGGCTATCGTCCTTCGGAGCCGCGCAAAGTTTAGTCCCTATATAAAGCGTCCCGGGGCCTACCTTTCATCGGTCTCCAATGAATTTTAGGCCGTCGATTTGGTTTCAAAATTGGGTGGCCCAGATCGTTTTCTTACCCAGCTATTGACCGAGTCTCCCACCACGTCATCATCCCACGCGTCTATCGTGTCTTTCCTCCGCCATTCGCATATTTCATTCATAAATCATATTTCAATGTTTTACATGGAAAGCTATCACCAGCCAGTCCTCCATCGTTTCTCTACATCTCTCCGCCACCCTGCATGGTTTCATCGTTCCGCCATGTCCTCACCACCACATTCGTTGACCCCGCCACATCCACCATCCCTGTGTCTGGGTTTTCTTTAACGAGTTTTTGGTTTTGCAGGTTTGTCGCGGCGGAGAATTATCATGATTCACCGCCTCCATTATAGAAGCCGAGAACGCATGACAGGACCCTGTTTCAGGAGCAAAATTTATGGAAAAAGATCTAGGAGCTGCTATGATATGACCACCACTAAAGAAAGCAAGGATTTAAATCTATTAAACCCTCCAGGGTCATTCAAATGCACAGGTTGAGTAGATGAATAATTAATGTTGCAGACAAAAAATATCAGTGGAAGATGGAGAAATTCAACCATCAGAATTCAATGTTTTAGGCCCCAATTTAAAGATTAGAACGCCAAGGGTACACAGCACAGAAAACAATATCCTCCGGGCGTTATTTCAGCCGAATTTTCTTCAGGAAAGTATAGAATGTTCATGGGGATTTATCTTTGCACCGTGTTCCCGAAGAGATTTTATTCCCAAAGCATTTATTTTTGCAAGCAGGTTGTCAAGTACAAACATTGTCACCTAGTCATTCAGCAAATATGGGCGCGAATTGTTTTCGCCATTTTGTTTTAATGAAACAATTAATTATTTTCACCTACTTCTTTTATTAGTTTCTCTTCTCCTTCCTCTATAAAAACCAAGAAGAAAGACATTGTAAGGGTTCTAGATTTTTATCAGAGAATTATGCAGTGAAAGGCATCTTTGTATACATTTTGCATAAGCTCTTGTATGAAGGCTTAGAGCCCGTAGGGTCTCAGTGAGGAGGAGTTCTATCTGTATGAGAGGATTCTGGCCTTTGGTATTTCACAGTATGTAACTTTCCCTTATGTGTTTAACATGACATTTCATTTCATCCATTTTCCTGTATCATGTTTTGGAATGCGAGTGGCTCACTGGTTTGGTAAGGATTCATCCTAGTTGATACCCATACTTAAATCAGTCAAGCACTTTAAATATGGCTCATGCATGATATAATGTTTCATGTTCATTTCATTCATCTTTCTGCTATATTAGTTGCTTTGGGAGGGTGCTTTTAAAATTCCATTGTCATGTATGGATTCTTAGAATGATAAGCCCATATGTGGTTTTTTTGTGTATCTGGGTATCAGACCAAAGGTAACTAATATCCTCTTATGTTTCTTTCCCTGCATACACCTTCTGATATTTAATTTCTGTGGTATATTACTTGAATCGGCCCTCTTTACAGTAAATTGTCTCTTAACTGTCTGATGCTTTTGTGTTGGAGCTTTGCATTTTGTCTCTGCAATATTACTTTCCCTGTGGCATTTTCTGTAAGTTCTGGTCCCATTTAAATCAATTTCCTTGTTTACAAGAGATAGCAGGAGAGCCTTTGGATTGACACCCAAGTTTTATTATATGCTTCTTGCTATGATAAGATGTCCTAGGCACTAGTCTATGGCAACTCTAGGCTGTCTCTAGGAGTGACAATATATGTCAACAACATCTTTCTGGCGTCGTTGCCGGGGACGAATTAAATAATATCAGTTTCCCTGGGCCTCGACAAACCACATTCACTCTCTAATCAGGTGAGCACAGAGAGTTGAAGAGTTGTTTATCTCTAACCTTGGCGACTCCACTATTGTTTATTTGATAAATCTATTTTTAGTCCTGGCCCCTCGTAAGCCATACCTGAGGTCAGATAAGTCTAAGCCAAAGACACCTTTAGTTTCTGACCCTGAGAAGATCATACATAGAAGAATTTGGAAAGAGAGGAGATCAGTCCATGCTGAAAACCCCGAATGTTCTGCAGAAGATTATCCATCCTCTTCTTCTCAAGAAATTCAAGTGGAAAATATCGACTCCATTGTGGGAGATACAGAATACTATTCAGATAGCCCACCTAGGGGAGGTGTTAGAATTGAAGCTAACCTTCACCCTACTCCTGAGGCTAAAGTAGTCAAAGAAGCGCCCGAAGTAGCTGCTGTTAACCGTGAACTGTTCCCATCTACACCTTAGGCTGTTGTACAGTATATCCCTATTTTTATTCATACTCCACTTCCTCCTCCTCCTCTCCCTCCATTTGTACACCAGGCTATTGCACAACCCCCACCTCCTCCAATGGCTAATGTTCCAGCGTTTTTGTTGAACAAATATGCTCCCCTGGCATTGCCTCAATTGTTAAATGATATGCCACATGATTATTTGAAGATCTTGCCCAGATTCACTGGGGAAAATGAAATAGATGCTCAGAAACATCTTGAGACCTTCTGCTCTTTTGCAGAGAACTTTAATGTAGAACATTTGGATGTAGTCTTAAGACTATTTGTGCAATCTCTGGACGGTGAAGCCATAAAATGGTTCAAAACATTAGGAAACCATTCAATAACCACTTGGGACGATATGGAAACTAATTTTCTCAGGAAATGGGGAGAAAAGAAATATCATGGACAGTGTCTTAATGAGTTCAATACACTCAAGAAGAAGCATAATGAAGGGGTGTCAGAATTTATCAAGATATTTAATAAGTTATATCTGAATCTCCCTGCTAATATGAACCCTCATCAGAATGCTGCCAAAGTCATTTTCATAGCAGCCCTTGACTCAGAATTTGGTTTTTCTCTCAGGGAAAGAAAGCCTGCCACTCTAGACGATGCTCAGTCAGATGCTCTTGAGTTGGAGGAAAATTTTTCTTCCACTGGAAAATTAAAAGGGAGAGCTGAACAGGATACTAGAAGAAGGGGGAAAGAGGAGGTATCTACTTCAAATCAGGACAGAGACCCTGACAAGATGGAGGAAATAAGAAAGATGATTAAAAAGCTGGTTAAGCTTGAATTGGAGGCCAAGAATGCAGCCTCTAAGAATTTTCAGAATACTCCAAACAGAGGATACAATCCTTAGTATAGAAGACCACCATTGCAAATATTGTCAAGGGAAGCAAAGGAGCAACAAGATCAAGTTCCACACCCATTATAGTTGGAAGGTCCAGTAGATGAAGTTGAATGCCCATTGCATGAAGAAGGAGAAGAGCTCAGAGACACAGAAGATGCAGAAATTGATCATTATTGCAAACAGTTCAATGATTTCATGCAAGCACATTTTAATAGAAGGTATGATCTCAGATCTTCTAGAAAGAGGACTCGGACTCAAGAAGAAGAAGAAGAGCCTCCCCAGAAGGAAGCACCTGCTCAAAAGGATTCAACAATGAAGAAAACCACTGACAAAGGTAAGAGTCCTTTAAACAGACCTTTGCAGTCTAATGATCAAGTTTCATCTTCTTCAAAAGTAGTCACTCCTCCTAATGTTGAGTCTGTATCAAAAGAAGTTAAAAATTCAGCTGAAAATAAAGAGTCAAAAGAAGTTGTAATAGAAAAATCCCCTCCTGCTTTCAATTTGCAAAAAGAGCTTGAAAAAGTCAAAATCCCAGTTCCCCTGACTGAGCTGTTGAAACAACTAGTATATCAATCTAAAGTCACTTCTTTATTACTCCCTCCTGAAGCACCAATAATTCCAGATAGCCTTAACCTCCAAGAAGAAAGACCCATGGTAGTTTTTGGCCCACATGTCGAGGAGATAGACCCCTCTACTCCTCCTTTCTATGTTTCTCTAGTTATTCATGACCTGCTATTACACAATTGTATGTTAGATTCTGGAGCCTCCCGTAATCTTATGCCTCTGTCAGTCATGGAACAACTAGGACTGCAAATTACACAACCATATAAATATCTATATTCATTTGACTCCAAAAGATTTAAATGCTTGGGGATGATTAAAGATTTAGTGGTCAATCTGGCCAAAATTCCAGCAAAAAGTGTAGTAATGGACATTGTAGTGGCTGACATCCCAGCTCGCTTTGGCACGTTGTTGTCAAGGTCCTGGGGAACAAAAATTGGTGGGTCACTTAAACTGGACTTAACATATGCCACTATTCCAATTTTTGGTGGTCAGGAGAGGAGGTTATACAGAGAAACCAGATTCATCAAGATGGTGACTAAGGCTGACAGCTCAGAGAATTCACCAGTCTACAACAAAGAAGGAGATTTCTCATGTTTGATGTTAGAAGAAGATCAAAATTATGCTCAGGAACCTTCCTTCTGCCAGATAGAGACTGAGCAGCCTTCAGCGAACCATGGAGCAGGAATCTGGACTTTACATTTTGATGGAGCAAATTCAAGAGAAGGAAACAGAGCTGGAGTATTATTGATTTCCCCTACAGGAAAATGGATCCCACTGCCTTTTAAATTGGAATACGAAACTACTAAAAATGTGGCTAAATATGAAGCACTACTATTGGGATTGTAGACAGCCAAAAATATGGGCATACAAAGCTTGAAAGTGTTGGGAGACTCTGAGTTGGTGGTTAGACAAATCAGAAATCAATGTCAAACTAAGCATCCACGGTTGAAAGATTATAGAAATGAAGTATGGGACATGGTGGAGAATTTCTTTTCAACATTCAATATCCAATTCATGCCCCAGGAGCAGAATAGAATGGCAGATTCTCTTGCTGCAGCTGCCAGTACATTTCGTCCTCCTCAGAATCCCCTCCTGAGGTATGAAATCGGGTTACGTTACAGGCCATCTATCCCAAATAATATCAAGCACTGGTAGGTATTTGAAGATGATGAACAGATGAAGAGATTTCTGGAGACAGTGGGGGAGTTCTCCAATATGGAAGTTGATGATTCTGAAGAAGATGAGACTGAGAATGTTGCAGAAAATAAGTGGGAAGAGAAAATGGCAGGAAGTAAAGTGTTGCAGTTGAAAGGAAATGTCATCCCTAGAGGGTTGGTGCCTCTAGAAAGATTATTTTACAAGAATGATGTCCCGTTGCAGCCTAGTAAAGTGGTGGAAGAAGATCAAGTGGAAGATCTGAATCTGGGTACTAAGGTTGAGCCCAAAATTGTAAATCTATCCAAGAAGGTCCCAGAAGAATACAAGCGGAGATACCTGAAATTATTTCAGTCATACAAGGATGTATTTGCATGGTCCTATCAGGACCTTAAAACTTTTGATATTAGTATAATGCAGCATAAAATTCCTCTGAGGGAAGATGCAAAACCTTATAAGCAGAAGCTTAGACAAATAAATCCTCTGTTGCTTCCCTCCATTGAAAAAGAAATCAAGAAGCTGCTAAAGGCCAAAATAATTGTACCATTGAGGTACTCAGAATGGGTGGCAAACCTTGTCCCTGTTTGAAAGAAAAATGGAGAAATAAGGTTTTGTCTGGATTTCAGGAATTTAAACAGAGCATCTTTAAAAGACAATTATCCACTCCCCAAGATGGATTACATTCTGCAGAAAGTAGTGGGAGCTTCTAGGATGTCAATGATGGATGGATTTTCTGGTTATAATCAGGTGGTTGTACTTCCAGAGGATCAGAAGAAAACTGCTTTCACCACACCATGGGGTACATTCATGTATGCCAGAATGCCTTTTGGGCTAATTAACGCAGGGGCCACTTTTCAAAGGGCTATGGATATTGCTTTCGTTGGTGAGCAGGATAAATTTTTAGTGGTGTACCTCGATGATATTACAGTATTTTCGAAAAATGATGCTGAACACATTGAACATTTAAGAGAAAATTTTGAAAAATGCAGAAGGTATGGTCTTTCTCTTAATCCACAAAAGTCTTTATTTGCATTAGAGGAAGGCAAAGTCTTGGGGCATATTGTAACTAAATATGGGGTAAGGATAGATCCCAAAAGAGTGGAAGTCATAAATGGTATTCCTCTTCCCAGGAATAGAAAAGAAGTACAGGTATTTTTAGGCCGAATAAATTTCCTGAGAAGATTTATTCCTAACTACGCTGAGATAGTTAGGCATATAACAGATATGCTAAAGAAGAATAACGAGGTGAAATTGTCACAAAAGTCATGGGAGGCCTTTGCTAGAATTAAAGTTGCATTTGCTGAAGCCCCTGTGCTGGTTGGGCCAGATTTTACTAAACCATTTATGATCTTTTCATTTGCTTCACCCCATACAGTAGCTGGAGTTCTGCTACAGAAAAACGACGAAGGATATGAGCAACCTATTTCCTTCTTCAGTCAGGTGCTTCATGATGCAGAATTGAAATATAACATATTAGAGAAATAGGCATATGCCCTGGTCAAGTCCCTCAAGGCTTTTAGATCGTATGTTTTGTAGTCTCACATTACTGCATTTGTCCCTACAGCAGCAGTCAAAGACATTCTTATTCAGGGGGACAGTGAAGGAAAAAGGGGAAGGTGGATTGAAAAAATACAGGAGTATGATCTGGACATCCATCCAACCAAGCTATTTAAGGGACAGGGGCTATCAAGGATCTTGTCGGAGTCAAACTACCAGGCTCTAGGCATAATTTGTCTATGGTAGAAAATGGAGGGTCTGAGAAAGAGAAAGAGCAGCAAGATCCAGAAATGGTCACTCAGAAAGCACATATAAAATACCTCACTAGTCCATGGTATCAAGAAATAGTGGAATATCTTTTGACACTCAACTATCCTCCAAGTTGTGATAAAGAAAAATATAGAGCATTAAGATTAAAATCACAAAAGTATATAGTTTCTAATGGCTAGTTATATTGGAGGGACCCTTCAGGTATTTTACTCTTGTGCCTAACAGAGGAAGAAGTAGAGGGTATAATGATAGAATTTCATGAGGGAATTTGTGGAGGTCATTACAGCTGGAGGGCCACAGCTCATAAAATCTTAAAGGCTGGTTTCTATTGGCCTAAATTATTTGGAGATGTTTTTACCTGGGTCAGAGCATGTGATAAGTGTCAGAAATGTGCTGAGAGACAGAAGTTGGCAGCTCTGCCCCTGATCCCAGTTCATGTGAATGAGCCATTTCAATAATGGGGAATAGATTTTATTGGAGAAATACATCCCCCATCAAGTGGACAACATAAATGGATATTAACAGCCACAGATTATTTTACAAAATGGGTGGAATCCATACCCGCAAGAAATGCTACAGATGCAGTAATCATAAATTTCATGGAAGAAAACATCATATCCAGGTTTGGCTGTCCTGCTAGAATAGTGACTGATAATGCATAGGCCTTCAAATCCACAAAATTTGTAAATTTCTGCCAGCTGTATAATATTTCACTGAATCATTCCACAGCCTATTATCCACAGGGAAATGGCTTGGCAGAATCCTCCAACAAAACTCTGGTGAGGGCCTTGAAAAAGACTATAAATGAAAATCAGAAGAATTGGGACTCTCAATTGAAGTTTTCTCTATGGGCTAATAGAATTACTAGTAAGCGAGCAACTGGGAAATCTCCATATGAGTTTGTATATGGACGAGTAGCAGTGTCTCCTATGCAGCTGGCTTTACCAGTGGCACGTTTCATGCAAGAAAATCAGGAAGAGCCTGACGATATGGCCAGGAGAATTAATCAATTGGTGGAGTTAGAGGAGACACGAGACCAGGTGAATCAGAGGTTAGCTGAATATCAAAAGAAAATGAAAAACATTTTTGATCAACATGCTAGAAACAGAAGGTTGCAGATCGGTGACCTGGTGCTCAGATGGGATATACGAAGAGCCGAAAAGGGAAAACATGGCAAGTTCGATCCACTGTGGTTCGGCCCATTCAAAATTGTGGAACAGGGAGGAAATAACACGTTTATATTGGAGAATTTGCAGGGTGACTTGCTGGATGCCCCTATAAACGGCCAATTCCTAAAGCCCTACTTTCAATTCTGATTCAGGCAGGGAGTGCCTATTGTACCATATTATATATAAGTTTTGTTTTAGTTGTTGTTTCGATAAGGGATGTGTGCTGATGGATTGTGGGGAGAAATGCAGCGGGGCTGAACAGCACAGTTCATACAGGATGATCAGTGGTCTACGAAGTTCTCGACACGTCTGAGCATGAACGTGTCGTCCCCAGATGGAGCCAATGTTGACCATGATCTTATCCTTATTAAAATTTCCATGAGCCATCTGGTTTAACTCATCAAATTCTCTCGCCCTGTCTTGCAAAGTTCATTAGTTGTCTATCGCTACCCTCTCTTAGCTTTAAAATTGGTGTTGTTTTAATGCAAGAAGGACGACCTGTTGCTTTTGAAATTCGTCCAATCAGATAGCAAGGTACTCTTCAATCATATTGATCTCTATTGTTTTTTATTGGAGGTTACCCCCTCGAAGTGGCCTATTTCTAAGGCGTTGATCTATCTTTTCTTCTATCTTTGGAGCTAGTTTCATAACAAAATCCATTATTAGGAACAGTGCATGGGAATTTTTCCCAAGACCATAGGACAAGTCAGTTGTAGGATCTAGGTGGATCTAAAAGGTGAAGCAAGCAACATATGGGAGTGTTGAGAAACACAAGGCCATATTTGTGGCCAATAGGCTCTCTTAGGTGGATGGAATTGATCTCGAGGAGACCTTTTCTCCAATAGAAATTTACTCTTCAATTAGATCTATTCTAGCACTTTCAATGTAGATGGGATGGAAGATACATTAGATGGATGTGAATATAACTTTCCTGAATGGAGTGATTGAGGAAGAGGTGTACATAGAGAAGCTAGAATGATTTGAAACCTTCGACAAAGAGTCTCATGTGTGAAAAATCAAGTGAGAATTGTATGGATTGAAACAAGCACCTCGTGCTTAGTACACTAGGATCGACAACTATTTCACCAGGTTGGACTTCACCAAAAGTAAAGTAGATGCAAACCTTTACCATTTTATGGTTGTAGTTAAATTATTGATTATAGTATTATATGTCAATGATTTAATTCTAATATGTGATGAGAAGCTGATAAAATATTACAAAGAATACTTGGCAAGAGAATTTGAGATGAAATACATGGGTGTCATGCATTATTTCCTTGGTTTGGAAATCTGGAAGGAGATGGGGAATTGTTTGTCTCTCAGGGAAAGTATGCCAACGCAATACTGAATAATTTTCACATGGATATCAACAAACCCATGGAGACTCCTTTAGCAGGGAATTGGAGGAAGGAAGATGCTACTTTACATAAAGTAGTAGAAGCTATCATTTGTAGGCATCTTATGGGTTTGCTTATGTATTTGGTGAACACACGACCAAACATGTGTTATGCGGTTAACCAACTTAGTCAGGAAATGGTTAAGCCAACCAAGCTTTATTGGAAGGAAACATAATATGTGTTGAGATACTTCAGAGGCACCACTCAGCTTTTTATTTGGTACGAACATATAGAGGGAGTTAAATTTCAAGGCTTCACAGATAGAGATTTCGCAGGGTGTCCATCACACAAGAAGAGCACATCCGAAGGAATCTTCCATATTGGGTCAGCAACAATTTCTTGGTACAGTAGGAAGTAGAGATTAGTTGAACTCAGTTTAGTAGACGCGGAGTACGTGGATGCTAGTCAAGAAACTTCTGAGGCTATCTGGATGAGGAAGATACTTATTAGGTTATTTGGTCAGCAGATGGATCCTACAGTGATTTACCATGACAACCATACTTGTATCAAAATCTTTGTGGATCTAGTTTTTCATGATAGTTCCAAGCATGTCGACATCCAGTACCACCATATCAGAGATTGTGTGCAGAGGTAGATCATGATGCTAGAGTACATTCCTACATAGGAACGAGATGTAGACATCTTGATGAAGGAACTGTCAAGATTCAAATTTGAGTTCCATAGAGGAAGGATCGAGGTATCTAATAATCCCTTTCTTGCTGAGAGGGAGTGTTGAAAATGGCACCAAGAAATATTCTAATTTAATTTCCCCTTGAATTAAATTAGAAGAAAATTGTAATTGCACATCTCATGATAGCTTGTACGAGTTAACTAAGTTAGTTTGACTTAGTTGTTTTAGTTAATTCGAGTTGAGGATCTAACTTGAGTCATTTAGGGTGGTTCCTACTATTTAGGAGCCCTGGTTGAGTTTATTTTGAGTTGTAATTAATTAATTCATTTTATATGACTTAAGTCTATTTAACTAGTTCCAACTATTGGAGGAACTAATGGAAGGGTCAAAGAGTGGACGTGGAATTTGAACCACACTCGGTGATCAACTAGATAACTGATAAATCAACCATAAATAACTCATGCATGTGTGAAATGAGGGTTACCCACTTGATATTTGAGTTCAAGGGCAATGTACTACGAGTTGTATAATCATCCAAATTGTACAGGTGGTGCATGGAATCAGAAGAATGCCTATGATGGATTGCACAGTATTGGTTGGGTATTTCCCTAGTTAATAGGAGTTAATTATCCAAGGAAATAGCACAAGGAAATAGGGACTTGGGAAAGCCAAAATTTAGTTAAATATTGGCCTAGGCTTGTCTAGGAAGTAGTGACACAGATAGAGATGGTGCAGAGGTTTCTCGGGTCCATCGAAAGTCTCTATGATTCTGCTATAAATTGTTGTGCGCATCTGTATAAGTTCATATTGGGTTTTGCTGAGGACCACTTTATTAAATTCTATCTCATGGTGTGGAAACATGGTTCCATCACCCCCCCATATTGCTTCAGGTGAGACTTTGGTCTACGCAAGCAGATAATTTCCGAAAGGGGCAGTAGTTGGAGGGTTTTTTGGTTTATCCATAAACTATGAACCTGGGTCAGGACTCCTCAAGTCAATGTGGTCCAAGATGAGAAGACCAAAGGAAAAATCAAGATTTTTGTGGATCTACGCAAGTTGAATGATGTTGTGTGCATGACCCTTTTCCTACTCCATTTTTTTATTAAGTATTGGACAATGTGGGTTGGTAGGAGGCCTTATTCACAGATGGATTTTTTGGATATCACCAGATAAGAATCGCGCTTGAAGATAGAAGTAAAACAAGCTTTGCGACAGAATGGGGATCATGCAAATACACAGTAATGCCATTTGGTCTAAAGAATGTGCCAGCTATATTCTTTCGCATGGTGTTAGATGCGTTTAAGAAGTATATACATAAGTTATTAGAAGTATATTTTGATGACTAGACTATATTTGGCTTATTAAAGAAGCATGTTTCAAGTCTACGCTTGATGTTGGATAATTGTCAGAAGCATCATATCTCGCTAAATCTAAATAAGTGTATATTTTGTGTCCCTTTCGGGATTTTGTTGGGTCTTTTAATCCCTGAAAGTAGGACTTCTACATAGCTTACCCTCTCTACGACACCCGCTGATGGGACACCTGCACTGGAACCTCAACCTCAGAAGGCGAAGAAAGGACAGACCTCGGAGACTCAAAAATCTTCGTCCAAGAAGACTTTGAAGCCTAAGTGGATCCCACCTGAATGAAAAAAGAGATGAATGGATGAGGAACCAGAAGTGGTCATAGAGGAAGACATTTTCAAGGAGATAGAACCTATGTCTCGGCTGCCCAAGTATATGGCATTGCGCAAACCATATGTTGAAGTCACAAGGGACCTAGATAAGGTCAAGTCCCATATCAACACACCACTACTCCCAGAGAATGTGCCTTTTGATGGGGACATGTTCGCTAAAGTACCTTTGCTGAAGTTGGAATACTGGGACCTGGAAGACTGTGCAAATTTCCTCAAACATGCGCCAATAGAGTACTTAGAGCAGGTGCTCTATGATGATGGAGTCATCAAGATTGAACCTAAGACATGGGCTTTACGATTGCAGCAGTCTGGGTTGTTGGACCTTCTAAAAATTCCGCACTTTGGGTGCAGCACAATTAATGATATTTGTCTGTGCCAGCTACTCACCCTGGTGCATGATAATTTTATGTGGCTAGGAGAGCCCATCCGAATCGATGACATGTTGATTCATCATATCACCAAGTTTCCTTACCAAGGAGAGGATCCAGGGGTGGCCTTCGGAGGGAAGGGACTAGAGAAAAAGGCCACTGATGAGGTTAAGAAGACTTATGGGGTAAACATGAACACTAGAGGCTTTGTCATCCAAGATATCAATTCTCTAGTAGTTAAATTTGCTACTTTGATCCTCATGTGAAAAATGATAAGGATGTGTCGCACAATAGAAGTACCTGCATATGTGATTAAACTGGTTGGGAATTTTGTGAAAGGGGTGCAGTATAATTAGGTGAAGTATCTTTGCACTGTAATATCCCAAAATAGGGAATTTCTACAACAATGAGAATATCCTAATATATTCTAAAGTTGGAGATCAACAATATGTAAACATAACTGGAAATAGCAGTGAATAAACATCGTACCAAAATGCATGGAAACCATAGATCCATTTTATTATGAATCAGTATCAAATGATAGCAATACAACTCAAAGGATCGAGGCAAACAAGCCTCCCATTAATACACATGCTAAAAGTAAAATACTGCTACATGGC
The DNA here is from genome assembly GCA_034641835.2 of Pinus albicaulis. Taxonomy (NCBI): domain Eukaryota; kingdom Viridiplantae; phylum Streptophyta; class Pinopsida; order Pinales; family Pinaceae; genus Pinus; species Pinus albicaulis. The sequence continues at coordinate 20,474 of JAXQQM020089814.1, read as the reverse complement.
AGAGTGTCTATGAACAAGAACTACGCAGTAATAGATGGAGCACTACTACAGGAAGTGTAAAATATCATAGATCTGCATATATATGACTCATACAATAATGGGAGAGAAGATCTATGCTCCCAAACACTATTTCAACACAATCCTGGAAGGATTGGCTGAAATATGCAAAACTGCAAAATGCCGGAGTTGCAAGGTAGCAGTTGCAACTCAAGAACTGGAAATGGATGGATATGGCTGAAGATTTTGCATATAGAAAATAAACCTCCTCCAATGGATCTTCCAAGTGAAAGGCTGATCCTAACACTGAAGATCTCACCCTCCGACAATCACTGCAATCCCTCACTGCAAATACCAACTGAAAATAACACAGCCATTGAGTGATACTGCACTGTCGGTGAAAGAAAAAGTGTTGGCCAAGTGCCAAGATCTGCAATATGCTCCAAGGGCTTCCAAACTGGTATCTCAAAGGAAAGAGAGCCTCCTCCTCTAAAAATCAAGTGATGGAAGTGGTGTTGTGAACCCTCACTGCAACACCCTGCAACACAACATTATTCTGTTGCAGAAATAACGTTGTAGCTGAGGGAGGATGCTTGGCCTCAAGCCTGGATGTGAGGAAAATCAGTACAACTCCTTCAAGAGGCCTCTAAAGAAAGGAGAAGGATTCTGAAATAGGAAATCCTTGTGCTAAGAAGCACTGCAACTCTGTTAAACAGTAGGAGAATGCAAAATTTCTAACACACAATGAAATCAATAATCTAAATCATCAATAACAATGGCTGCCTTGCCCTCCTTTTAAACAAGTGAAAGCCCTCTCTCCATGGGACCCACTCATTAGGGTTTCCTCCACCAAATAACCCTCTTCCCATTCATACTACGTTGTCTATCAAAGTGTTCTCCACCTCCTATCCCAGCGTTGTTGACTTTGTCAAACTTGACCTTGTCTCCATGCAAATGTCCTCTTTCACACATAAGGGTGTGAAATCAAGATCTTATGACTATCCCCTTTCACATGTGAGGGATTTTATTCATTTTTTTAATAGGCATGGGCTTCCTTACCCATTTATTTAGCTGTCAGGTAATAAAAACAAAATTTTAATATTCCATTTAGTTGTGTGCTAAAGTGGGAATATTACAGTATTCCTCTTCCAAATGTTGCTTGTCCTCAAGCAACTGTAAAGATAAAATTGAGGGGCCTTATTGAGGCATGAGGTCTGATATGAATTTGGATCTACCATCCCCATATGAAGCTCCCATCCCCAAGCAATCATCCATACAAAATGAGTTACCTCCCAACATGGCAACTCCTGAAAATCCTCTTCCACCTTTGGCTCCTACAATGTAGGTGGGCTGAAAATCTGATCTTGGTAGACAAAATAGCCTATCCCACGTTGTCCTCCTCTCCACTTAGGATAATTGTAGAGTATATGTTGATCTTGGGTTGCAATCATATTTCCCTCAAGTGGCAAGATGAAGATTAGACCTCCAAGGATCTCTCCTCCAACATTATGAAGCATGTTGGCCCAAATCACCTCATATGTGATGATTTGGAAGTCACCATCATATGGCATCCAATCAAATCCATGGCTCACCTCATAAAAGAACAAAATTTTGGCTATGGTGGCCATACTACCTCTCATGCTCCCATTAGAACATGCAATGCAAACAATATGGGAAATATCTCCCCTAAGGGACACATCCAACCAATGTGCCATTCCCCCAATCATGCTCCCAATATAAACAATAACAACATCAACATAAGGAACCATAATGAGAACCATACCTGCTGCAATATGTATCAAGGGAGAAGGAAAATGGTCCCTCAAATTTAACCAACACAGTTTTACCCTCAACTGCAAAAGAGTGTGACAAAAAGTGTGGTTTCTCAACCACTTTCTTTTTGTCCCACTCTCCTCACATGTTTGGAGAAAGTGAATGATGTATGGTACAAAGTGAGCATGTTCTCCATAATACATATCCTCCCCAAATCCTCCTAGGGAGTGGTCATCAATAATGCTCATGGCCTTGAGTAGACCATGAGGTCTAGAAGGAAGAATGTTTCTTCCTTGAGAAATATCCTGCACATATATGGTTAAGGGATGCATATATATATACAAATTATTATGCAAATCAAGAATACCCTTACCATAGGTCTTGCTCATACAAATGGAGTGGCTCATAGATGAGTCTCCTCTCATCCTCAAAGAGAAAAGAGGTGGTTGTGCTAACTCCTCCAAAGAGTTATGTACCTCCTCCATCTTCATATGATCCATGCATCTCCTCATATGCTGATATATATCCTCCTCAAAACCCTTCCAAAAATACCCCTCCATGATGGTGTGGTATGCTCTCATAGAACAAGTGTGGCTGAAATGGAAATCCTCATGAGCTGCTTGTAGCAACTTCTCCTTGAGCTTGGAAGCTCCAGATAAGAAGATCCTACCATGATAGTAGATGACCCCATCTCTGACTTAATATCCCTCCTCATGCAACTGGTCATCCAATATCATGCAAGTGAAAAGATCCTTGGAATACTCCACCAACAACTGGGAGTTTCAATATGGATCTATCCTCCATAGTGATAGCGCTAATGATCTCTCATGAAGAACATATGTCATATGTTCATCCTCTCCTTTGACATCTCCCATGCCAAATATGCAAGTTGGAAGGCTGCTATCCTTCCCCTGCTACTTTTTCCACAGCACAGAATCTGAAATGAGAGTGGGTAAAGATGATGCTAAGAGAATGCCTCTCTCCTCCTTGGGTCTACCCAAGACTCTCAGTGCTGTAAAATGAACTCCCAAGGTCTCCACTCCTCTAAAATCAATGAATGGTGCTTAAAATGTGAAGCATATCTCATCATCTGCTGATCTGGTGGTCTCCTTGGTGAAATGTCTCCATGCAATGAGACATCCTCATCAAGAGTAGACTGCATATATGTATGGACATACTTGTCCCTGCTCTCACTGCGCAATCCAGTCTCCCTCTTAGGTGCATCAAACTCATGAAATAGACAGGGTTGTGTGCTCCTCATCACATGATGCTGGTCATCCTCCCTATCTCCTCCTTGTATCTCCATAGGTTCACACCCTATCATCAATGGCACATGTGAATCATGATTTGTGCCTTGATCTCCACATGTGAGATCCTGGGGAATTTCTTGCAATGATACAATAATCCCTCTAGTTGGAGCAAGATCTCCTCCTCCCTCTGCATGAGGTGCTAGATCAACTCCAGATCTAATAGCGTTGTTGCCCTTAGCCTCCTCAACATGAATGGGAAACCCTCCAATGATTGGATCCTCTTTTAGAAAAGGGACCTCCTTGCCTTCTTGTGCCACAATACAAGATGAACGTCTTGCCTCCAACAAAGTATAATGCAAGATATCAGCCTCCTCCATGGTTTTCTGAAGAGGTTTTGAGTCCATGGTTTCCTCCATCACATGCAAGGGTTTTGTTTTAAATTTGTTTGTCTTCTCCACATGTGTTTCAGAATTCTTCCTACCAAATCTTCCACCAAATTTTTAATGAACCTTACATACGAAGAAGTATTTTCATTCTTTAAGGAAAAATACTCAAATATCCACCATGCATAGGCCTTACATCTAAAATGCAGTGTTGCTACTTTGATGGCTTCATCTTCAGAAATTTGATGTTGGTGCAAAAAGGTGTCTAGCGCTTCCACCCAAGCCCTGGTTGAACATGTAGGGGAACAATCAAAGGTAGATAGAAGAAATCTATCCACATTATGCTTCTTGCTCCTCCTCACCTTGATCTTGAACAACTCTGTGAAAGTGATATGATCTCTGAACTTTTGAGTTTGAGACTCATATTCATGCAAGAAATTACTAAGAGATCCCCTCTTAGGCATTCCTTCTTTCTCCTTTTCTATGGAAAAACTAGGCATGTTACTGCGTTGTGCATCATAGGGTGTGGCTGCATGCTCACACTCCCCATAAGAAAATTTATAGTTTGACTTAGTTTCAAACCCTCGTGGAGATTTTGTATACATCTCCCTTCTTATCTTCTTGAAATCTTCATGAATGCTCTTTACAGATCTTGGAAGAAGCTTTGTAAGCCTATCTTCCTTTCTTTCTCCACAGAATGAAGTCTTCATATCCTCTTTTCTGGATAGCATGTTGGCTGAGCTCCACAGGCTGAGCCAAGATTATGCGTTGATACCACTGTAATATCCCAAAATAGGGAATTTATACAACAATGAGAATATCTTTAGATATTCTAAAGTTGGAGATCAACAATATGTAGACATAACTGTAAATAGCAGTGAATAAAAATCATACCAAAATGTATGGAAACAATAGAGCCATTTTATTATGAATCAGCAGAAAATGATAGCAATACAACTCAAAGGATCGAGGCAAACAAGCCTCCCATTAATACACATGCTAAAAGTAAAATACTGCTACTATATGATACTTGTGACAGAAATCTATCATTTTCTTGGAAGAGAAGGCAGCGGCGCTATCTGTAATGATTTTCCTGGGACAGCCAAATCTGGATAGGATATTGGTTTCTAGGAACGTGATGATGACTGAATCGGTGGCGTTCCGGGATGGTACGGCTTCTATCCATTTGGTAAAGTAATCAGTGGCTGTGAGGATCCATTTATATTGAGCGGAGGAAGGGGGGTGAATTTCCCCAATGAAGTCTAGACCCCATTGTTGGAAGGGTCCTTCGACTATGATGGGATGTAAGGGCAAAGGTAGAAGCTTTTTCTTGCCATCAAAAATTTGACATTTATGGCAGGTCATGACCAGTTTGTGAGTATCAGGGAACAAGGTGGGCCAATAATAACCGGCTCTAAGGATTTTGTTTGCAGTAATTTTCCAGTAGAGATGACCTCCACATTCCCCCTCATGCATTTCCCGCATGATTCTCTCTGCATCAGGCTCAAGCAAACATTTAAGTAGCATACCAGTAGGATTCTTCCAATACAGAGAACTATCTATAATGCAAAACTTTAAAGATTTTTGTTTGAGGAACCTTGCTTTTTTTTTTGACAAAGACGGAGGAGCATTCATATAAGTTAATACATAGAGAATGTCTGCATACCAAGGTGAATCCAAAAATGTTTGATCTATAGGGGGAAGTGCACACTCTTCTTGTTCTTCTAAAGCATCGACAAAATTTATATCTAAAGCTTGGAGGTTGGTTTCAGCCATTAATCTCGCGAGTCCTTGTCCTTTAACTAGTTTAGTAGGCCTGATTTCTAGGTCATACTCTAGGATGATAGCAATCCACTTTCCCCTTTTACCATCGGGATCTTGGTTGAGAATGTCCTTGACGACAGTATTAGGGACGAAAGCTATGACATGAGAATGTAAGATGTAGACTCGGAAATATTTTAGTGCCTTTACCAATGCGAATGCCTGTTTCTCCATGATGTTATATTTCAAGGGAGCATCTCTTAGGGATTTGCTAAAAAAGGCAATGGGTTGCTCTTGTCCCGCCGCATTCTTTTGCAACAAGACCGCAGCTATTGTATGTTCTGAGGCAAATGAGAAAATGTAAAAATCTTTAGTAAAGTCAGGGCTTATTAATACAGGTGTTTTAGTTAAGGCCCTTTTAATTAGTTCAAAATATTTTTTGGCTTCTAAAGTCCATTTAACCCCGACCTCCTTTCTTAACATATTTGTGATCTCTTTTAGGAGCTCAGCAAGATTTGGAATGAATCTTCTTAAGAAATTTATCTTGCCGATAAAGGACTGTAACTCCTTTATGTTTCTGGGGTGACTTATCTGTAAAATACCTTCGATTCTTTGGGGGTCTATTTTAATTCCTTCTTCCGAAATAATGTGACCTAGGAGTTTTCCTTCTTCTAGACCGAAAAGTGTTTTCTTGGGGTTTAGGGACAAACCATACTTCCTGCATTTGTTGAAAACCTTTCTTAAGTGAGCTAGGTGTTCTTCGTCAGATTTAGAATATACCGTTATATCATCGAGATATATGACTATGAAAACACCTATGTCTTCTGAGAAGGCTATGTCCATGGCTCTTTGAAATGTGGCGCCAGCATTCATTAGTCCGAAAGGCATTTTAACGTACATAAAAGTGCCCCAGGGGGTGGTGAAAGCTGTTTTATGCTGATCGGTAGGATAAACCAATACTTGGTTATAACCAGAAAAACCATCAAGAAATGAGATTCTTTTGGCGCCTACGACCTTCTGAAGTATGTGGTCCATTTTGGGCAGAGGGTAGTTATCTTTTAGACATGCCCTATTCAAGTTTCGGAAATCTATGCAAAGTCTAATTTCACCGGTCTTTTTTCTAACCGATACTAAATTTGAGACCCACTCAGAGTATCGGAGAGATACTATTATACCGGCATCATACATCTTTTTAATTTCCTTTTCAACCAATGGTAATAACACTGGGTTTATCCTTCTTAACTTTTGTTTAAAAGGTTTTTGATTTTCTTTGAGGGGAATTTTATGTTGGATGATGTTGGTGTCATATGATTTTAAATCTTGGTACCCCCATGCAAACACATCTTTAAATTCTTTGAATAGATTTATGTACCTTTGTTTTATGTCAGGTGGGAGGGTTTTGGATAGTTTAATGTTTTTAGGCTCTTCTGAATTTCCTATGTTGTATTCCTCTATGTCATCCTCTGTAGATTCCATTTTAGGCTTTTTGGCCACATCATTAAAGTCAAACAATTCTTCTAAGGGTGCGAGCCCTCTAGGTATGGTGTCATTTTCGCAGTGTAAGACTTCAAGCTCTCTTTGGTCAATGTCTTCTTCTATCTCCTTGTCACATGGATGATCTACCAGGTTTAGATTAGTACACAAAGGTGGGTTTAGCTCTTGGTCTTGACTTATGTTGGTTTTTCTCTCTTCATCTCCTGAGTCTGTTTTGGTTATCTCAAACTTATTTTTAGATTGGAGGAAATCATCAATTTGATCATCATCTTGGAATACTTGCCAATGGTCAAGATTATCTGGTATAGTAGGGCGGTGTTTCACTTGGATGTCATATTGCTCACTTATACATGGTATTTGGCTAGTGCTTGCAGCAAAGGCGAGCTCATTTGCCAGACTGTTTTGAATCCTAGGGATATAGGTGAGTTCATATTTTTTAAAAGTTTTGAGGATATCCAAAGCTGCATTCCTATATTCTCTCAGTCTTGGGTTCTTGGCTGAATATTCACCTTTGATTTTCTTAATTACAAGCTCTGAGTCCCCTTGAGCTGTTATTCTATTGGCACCTAAGTCTCTAAGCATGTGTAGACCAATGAGAAGGGCTTCATATTCCGCAATGTTATTTGTACATTGGAATTCTAATCTGAAAGAATGACCTTCCTTAGTGTTGTGTATCCAGATGCCTGCTCCTGAACCTGTCTTGCCACAAGAACCATCAAAGCTTATACTCCAAAGAGTTTCCTTTTCATACATGATACTAAGTTGTTTCTCAGGTTCCTTGGGACTTTGGTCATCAATTTCTTCACTCAGTAATGGTTTGGACATGCCTTCATTTTCTTTTATTTGCTTGTGTATATCACCTTCATTGTATAAGATAAAAGAATCTAAATTGGAATGAATGGAATAGATGGGGGTATTGTTTGGCTTATCTCTGTTGCTAACCATGTATTTCATGCGAGCCTCCCGGTATAGTCTCCTAGTTTGGTTGAAAACCGGAATAGTAGCGAATGACATATCCATTTGAAGGCTACCTTGTATTTTGGCAGACCAGGCTCTTGATAGTAGCATTCCATACTTGGGTGTGATGTCAGCCACTACCACATCCATGACTAAGTTTTTGGCTGGTAGTTGTGTTAGGGCAAAGTCTAGATTCTTTATCAGACCTACACATTTGACCTGGCTTGAGTCGAAAGAATACAAGTTTTTGTAAGGTTGGGTCACCTCTAGACCTAAGTTTTCCATGACTGCTTTAGGCATGAGGTTATGGGAGGCACCGGAATCTAACATGGCATTATGTAATATTTTGTCCCGGATGTTCAAGCTTATGTAGAAAGGAGAAATAGATCCTTCTTGATATTCACCTTCTACTTTAGGGCCAAATAAAATCTCAGGTTTGTCGTCAGTTAGATTCAAGGTATCAGCTTTGTTCTCTAGGTCAAATACTTTGAAAATTTGAGATCTATACCTATCTATAGTTACTAGCTCTGTAAGGGGTATGGTAATTTTTATTTTGGAAATTTCCCCTTCGAAACTAAAAGGAGTGGGTAGCTTGGGCAGATTTGTTTTAGCTTTCTCAGACATAACCTTTTCTATGTTCTTAATTTGCTGACTTTGGCTCGGGACTTCTTTTGATATAGCCAACTTTGGGGTTTCTGCAGAGGTACTAGGAATATCTGAGCTAATACTTGTCTGAATGGCTTTACCTTTGTTTTGGTCAACCCTTTGGGCCTTAATTTTGCTATTATTCATGGTCTCATTTAGGGTTTTATCAGGGATTTTGATATGGTCAGGGTTATTCTTTTTGGGATGGTTTTGGTTTTTTCTACTTCTAAGATTATACTGCCGGTGAGCTTCTATAATGGCATTTTGAAAGTCTAAGGCAGGATCGTCGGGATCTTCATAGTTGGTCTCATCCTGATTAGGAGAACATAGCTCTTGTTCTTCTGCAGTGAGGTATATCTCTCTTTCATTATCAGATCCTACGAGATTCAGATGACCTTCATCCAGAGGTTCTGTCTCCCTATCATCTTCTCCCACATAGTTTTCATTGAATGGTGGCCTGATCTGTTGGTCATTATCCCTTGGTCTGTTTTGGGGCTGCTCCCTCCTAAAGTTTTGGTTTCGGTTTCTGATTGGAGGGTTTGGCTGGTTGTCTCTAACAGGAGATTTTTCATTGATCTTTTCCCACATTTTAGCCATGGATTTGACTAAGTCATCTATTCTGGGATCTAGGGAAGGTGACGAAGTGGAGACCTCATCTCTATATGTGACCTTTCTCTCTGATCTAGTTCTAGCTCTTTTTTCAGCTAAGTTGGCATCTGTTTTTATAGCTATTTGTTGCATTTCCTCCAAGGTAGGGGGATCCTTGTCTCTCAGATGATATGTCATGTCCGGATCAAAACCCTCAGGAAATTTTGCCAAAGCTAAACCAAGTGGAGGTTTGAAATGAGGTGGGAGGGAGTTATATACACTGTTGAACCTAGTATAGTAAGCTTGGACACTTTCCCCATTTTCCCGTTTTAGGCTGTTATATTCTGACAGGATTTGAATGGGATTTCTTCGGATTTCCCACCGGTTTCTGAAAACTTGATGTAGTTCTGGGATATCATGGATACTGTTTGGAGCTAAGCTTTTGAACCATGCTTTCGGTTCACCACCAAGACTTTGGGAAAATATTCTCATTCTGACAGTCTCGTCTTGTACCTCTAGGTATTCATAAGCATCAGTCATTCTACTTATATGCTGTTGAGGTGTGGTGGTGTCTTCTCCAGTAAAGTGTGGGATTTTGCCTTGATATTTGTTTGGGAGAGGAGCTAAAGGTGGTGGCAACACCAAAGGTGCGTACCAGGCTGCCATGACTGGAGCTAATGGATGATGTACAATATGAGGACTAGTAGGCTGAAATGAAGTGGTTTGAACAGGTGTAGCGGATGAACTTGGACTAGTGATCTGGTTTTGAGCAGATCTAGGATGATAGGAGCCAAATTGATAAAGAAGCTGGAAATCAGGAGGAGTGGTGGGTGAAGCTTCTCTAATAGGATTCTGTGGTGGGTTTAGGGGTTCAAGATCGTCAAAGTTAATCTTACTATATGATTTGCTTCTGGGAAGAGCTTGTGATGACTCTAGCTCAAAAGGTGAATCTAGTAGGATATTTCGAGTTTTAGGTACAGATCTTGCTCTACGGATGGATCTATCAGTAGCTAGATGATCAGTTTCAGAAGCTTGCCACAGAATCTTCTCTGGGTCATCTACTATGATAGGGGGATTTGGGTCTGGATGGGATCTGGTATTGATTCTTCGTGAAGCCAGATTTTAGATCCAGGGTTCAGAGAGAATGGTATTGGTGAATGTTTTGGATGAGTGATTTTTCTAAAGTTATACTAAGGCGAAGGATGGTCAAACATAGAAGGGATGGATTAGTGGAGTCGCTAGGTGGAAATGGATTGTTTTTGTGAAGATAGCTATGGTCCACCACCAAGACTAATCTGAGAATGTTTTGGATTTTCTGAATTTATGTGCAGCCTATGGTTTGTTAAAGTATCCTAGACTTGTTTCAACACTTTGCTAGGGTGATGAGAACAAAAAGAGTTTACTCTAAAAAATGAGTCTATGGACTGCTTGCTTGTTTATGGTACCTAAAGGACCAAAAAGTCTATAAGAGTTTGCTGGACTATTATGTACTCAGTGTCTTACCATCTCCCACTATGTTAGTGAGTGATGGGAAAGGTTTATCGGATAGTAGCCTAGAGTTTTGAAAAGTAGTAAGGCTTACTAGAAGTTTAGTGGAGTCGCCAGGTGGATTGTCAGTTGTTTGAGATAAACTTGTATGGTCCACCACCAATAATGTCAAAATCCAATCTAAGGGAGTGTTTTGGGGTTTTTTGAGTTTTATGTAGTCCTGAGGTTTGGAAGAATTTCCTATAACTGACTCATCATTTTGCTAGGATGGTGAGACAACTAGATTCTACTCTTCTAATTTTGACTGAGATTTTGAGAGTTCCTAAGGGATACCTAGGAAGTTTTGACTCAAAGTCCCACCGTGATCGCCATTATGTTAGGGTCCCGTGATTTGGCCGATTGGCTAGCCAAATGACGATGTAACATCAAACCAAGCTTTGGAGCCCAAGGACCTAGCCTTTCTGGACTCAGAGAGGGCTCTCTCTATATGTGTAGAAGATGTCGGTGTGTTTACTTGCGATGTTCTGATATTAGGCTAGTTATGAAGTGTGTTTTTGGTTTTTTAGTTTTTAAGTTTGTGAGGGATGAAACTGATCAAATACATAAACTGGATGACAAGATGTAGATAAATTGGGCTATGGGGTCAAACAAATCAAGGAAGCTATGAAGTGATGATGGAAGTCATCAGATCAGGCGTATTTGATTCAAGGTAGAAGGGATCTTCGGGGAAAATGGATTAAATGAACAATAAGTCAGAAAAAAACAAGGATTTCAAGTGCAAAATAGTTAATAGCGTATATAAACATGTAATAGCAAGCCATTAATCATGCTAGGAATAACTATAAGCTAATTTAATACATAGAAATCGACATTCCCACCATACATAGAGGTATAAGACCTCTAACTTCTGGGAAAAGGCTATCGACTTTGGGGAAAACACATGAGACAAACTAACAACTCATAAACTATGCTCTGAACGCCTAAACATAGTCTCTAAGTCATTGGGCACTTGGACAACAGTTATAGTTTTAGCAAAGGGCTAGACGGGACTAGGCCTCCTTGGTTCAACAAAAACATCAACAATCACCAAAGAGAAAGTTTTATGGATTGAACTATGGGCAGCTGATAGGTAGGTAGGGAAAACCATACGTCCTACTCAACATACATAGAACTGATGAATAAAACTTTAGCAACAATACCTTAGGTTACTAAAGAGCAACTAAGAATTCTTTTTTAAGATAACTAAGGGAGAAGAAAACATAAGCTATGAAGATTCCGTGATTTTGAGGTGCCTCCATGGGCATGTCTCAAAATCAATCTTTACCGATCTATAGCAAACAAGAAAAATGAATTATGAGTGAAACTAGGAATACAAAACAAATTAAGAAGCACTATACCATTCTACCATGTCAAGGAATCCATCAACAAGCTTTCAACATTCCTCAAAAGCATCCAAGAGGCACCCAAAATCATAACTCAAGTGTATTCTTCAAAGCTCATATGACCAATGCATTAATTCTTCTCTCAAGTTCTACCTCCGATTTAAGAGGAGAACCAGGATAAATAGGCTGCATGAGGAAAACCTCATGGAGCAACTAGCCATCCCATTGGCCAAGTCAAAATATCTAAACTTGTCCTTGAGGCTTTGCAAAGCCCAAGGCACAAAATATCCCATAAAATATCTAAAAAACTACTAAAAATGGAAATTATATTGACTTTACATCATTTCCCAATGATAAAAATAGCTTAACGCACATTTGGGAAAAGCAGATTTTTGGAGTTCAAAAATTACAAAAATACTTCATATTTATGCCTGAAAAGGTCCCCTGACTTGCTGGATGCAAATGGCAGCCTTCCCGATGTCGAAATGAGGCTCATGATGGCTCGTTGGAAAGCTCTCTGTGTCTTCTTTCCAACGCAAGTGAAATCACCTCAATCTGATCTCTGAAAGTCCCTCAAAACTGTACATGTGCGCAAAAACCCAGAAAATAGCAGGCTGCTGATATGGCGGACAAAATGTGCAAAATGAGGCTGTTTTTCGCCAATTTGAAGGGGCGAATGATCTTCAAATGCCCTGAAAATCGCTGGAGACCTGCTCATGGAATTATGGCATCCATCAGTATCATCCTCCTCCCTTGAAAAATCCTCGAACTGAAACGGCGCAATTATGAGTTTTTGACTAAAAACCCAAAAAATGCCGAAAAACAAAAAGTTGCCGAAATAGGCCCAAAATTTGCATGCATGACCCTCAAGGGTCCATAGCAACATGCTCCGAATCTGATACCAAAATATCAAGGGCTGATATGTCTTTTTTCTCTTTCCGTGTCGGGCGCTCCTTAAAACTGCTGTTCTTGATCATCATCCTTATGCTGTTGCGCAAACTGCTGAGCTGCTGCTGTTCAGCACTATCCTCCTCTGGTTCCTGCTTCTGCTGATCTTCACCACTGTCATGTTGCTGTTCCTCTTCCGTACTTGTTGCCGTTCATCAACCTCTAGTCAGCCGGGTCTAATCGATTTCCGAATCGCCGTCGTCCTCAAAACGTTTCTCGCTCGCCGCTCATCATCCTCCTTTTCTCCCCGTGGCTCACTGCCTCTAATTCTCCTCTTTGTTTACTGGGTCGCCAAAGGATCATCTTGAGTTTGTCGTGGGTAGGCCTACTAGATAAAGGCTATGAAGTTATGAAGTATGTTTACTTGCGATGTTCTGATATTAGGCTAGTTATGAAGTATGTTTTTAGTTTTTTGGTTTTTTAAGTTTGTGAGGAATGAAACTGATCAAATACATAAACTGGATAACAAGATGTAGATAAATTGGGCTATGGGGTCAAACAGGTCAAGGATGCTATGAAGTGATGATGTGAAGCTGCTGTAGGGCCGATTTGATTCACGGTAAAAGGGATCTCTGGGCAAAATGGATTAAATGAACAATAAGTTGGTGAAAAACAAGGGATTTCAAGTGCAAACTAGTTAATAGCAGACATAAACATGTAATAGCAAGCCATTAATCATGCTAGGAATAACTATAAGCTAATCAATACATAGAAATCGAACATTCCAGCCATACATAGAGGTATAAGACCCTCTAACTTCGGGAAATAGCTATCAGACTTTGGGGAAAACACATGAGACAAACTAACAACTCATAAACTATGCCGGAACGCCTAAACATAGTCTCTAATTCATTGGGCACTTGGACAAATAAGTTTTCATAGTTTTAGGCAAAGGGCTAGATCGGGACTAGGCCTCCTTGGTTCAACAAAATGATCAACAAATCAGTCAAAGAGAAAGTTTTATGGACAGAACTATGGGCAGCTGATAGGTAGGTAGGGAAAACCATACATCCTACTCAACATACATGAAACTGATGAATAAAACTTAGCAACAAAACCTTAGGTTACTAAAGAGCAGCTAAGAATTCTTTAGCATAACTAAGGGAGAAGAAAACATCAAGCTATGAAGATTCAGGGATTTTGAGGTGCCTCCATGGGCATATCTCAAAATCAATCTTTACCGATCTATAGCAGCAAGAAATATGAATTATGAGTGAAAACTAGAAGACAAAACACATTAAGAAGCACTATACCATTCTACCATGTCAAGGAATCCATCAGCAAGCCTTCACCATTCCTCAAAAGCATCCAAGAGGCAGTCCAAAAATCATAACTCAAGTGTATTCTTCAAAGCTCATATGACCAATGCATTAATTCTTCTCTCAAGTTCAGCCTCTGATTTACAATGAGAACCATGGGATAAATAGGCCAGAAGGAGGAAAACCTCATGGAGCAACTAGCTATCCCATTGGCCAAGTCAAAATATCTAAACTTGTCCTTGAGGCTTTGCAAAGCCCAAGGCACAAAATATCCCATAAAATATCTAAAAAACTACTAAAAACGGAAATTATATTGACTTTACATCATTTCCCAATGATAAAAATAGCTTAACGCACATTTGGGAAAAGCATATTTTTGGAGTTCAAAAATTACAAAAATACTTCATATTTATGCCTGAAAAAGGTCCCCTGACTTGCTGGATGCACATGGCAGCCTTCCCGATGTCTAAATGAGGCTCATGATGGATCGTTGGAAAGCTCTCTGTGTCTGATTTCCGACGCAAGTGAAATCACCTCAATCTGATCTCTGAAAGTCCCTCAAAACTGTACCTGTGTGCAAAAACCCAGAAAATAGCAGACTGCTGATATGGCGGGCAGAATGTGCAAAATGAGGCTGTTTTTCGCCAATTTGAGGGGGCGAATGATCTTCAAATGCCCTGAAAATCGCTGGAGACCTGCTCATGGAATTATGGCATCCATCGTTATCATCCTCCTCCCTTGAAAAATCCTCGAACTGAAACGGCGCAATTATGAGTTTTTGACTAAAAACCCAAAAAATGCCGAAAAACAAAAAGTTGCCGAAATAGGCCCAAAATTGGCATGCATGACCCTCAAGGGTCCATAGCAACATGCTCCGAATCTGATGCCAAATTATCAAGGGCTGATATGTCTTCCTTCTCTTTCCGTGTCGGGCGCTCCTTAAAACTGCTGTTCTTGATCATCATCCTTACGCTGTTGCTCAAACTGCTGAGCTGCTGCTGTTCAGCACTATCCTCCTCTGGTTCCTGCTTCTGCTGATCTTCACCACTGTCATGCTGCTGTTCCTCTTCCTGTACTTGCTGCTGTTCATCAACCTCTAGCTGCTGTCCCTCTTCCTGAATTTGCTGCTGTTCATCAACCTCTAGCTGCTGTCCACTAATTTCCAACTGCTGCTGTCCCTCAAAATCTAGCTGCTGCTGCTCATCATCCTCCTTTTCTCCCTGTGGCTCACTGCCCTCTCCTTCTCCTTGTTTACTTGGCTGCCCAGTGATCATCTTGAGATTTTTATGGGTAGGCCTACTAGATAAAGGCACTGGGCGATGGACAGGCTGAGTAGGAGACACATGAACAGGAGGGACAGTGGCGAAATCGGCATGGCTAATGAATGAATCCCATGAAACTCCTTTCTTCTCCAGCTGGTGTAAGAAGATGATTTTGATCAAGGAATGGTGAAAGAGAGAAGGGATTTGCTGAGGTGGAGCTTTATTTTGGACAGTAGCTGCCATTTTCTCTATGCTTTTGGACAAAAAGTATGGAAGGTTTAATTGCCTGCTCCTGGTAAAATGCATCAACAAGCGAACATGATAGGAAAATATTTGGCTAAACCTTCCTTCACAAGTGAAATATCTCATTATGGCTTTCATCAGCGGGGCATAACTGTCAAGAAGATAGGAGAAAGGAAAAATAGCAGTGATGGTCTCCCTATGTTCCGGCTTGATGAAAGGTTTATAATCCTCCAGATCAAGATGTGCTTGCTTAAACCACTTTTCACCATGATACGGGATCTTAGTAGCCTTGGATACATACCTTGGGGAGATTTTGAAGTCAAGACCTGCAAGCTGGAAGTGTTTGTCCTTGAACCTCAAAGCGCACAAATGTGTAAGTGGCGAAAAACTCTTGACTTCCTCTATCCTCTGACAGAAATCAAGACAGCCTACTTCATGGAAATTAAAAAGCACTGAGGGATGAGCATTGATTTCTTCTATGGAGATAGGTTCATATCTCTTATGTTGTCTGCCTTTGTGATCTCGTTTTGGAGGCATTCTGACTTTGAAACAAGCTTTGGAAGAGGCAAAATGCCTTCACTATATGAGAAATGCTCTGCTGGATTGAAACAGGCCACCAGACTGTTTGGACAGATATGGACACTGTGGTTTGGATGAAATGCAACAATGCTTCCTTGAATAATCCCCCTCTACACTTCCTAAGAACAGTCCTTCAATTCTGGATACACTTCAGCTAGGTAACCTTTTTAACAATGGGACCATGTGCAAGAAACTGTTTTGTAGATTCTCTGTGCACAGTCTTTAATAATCACCCCTCTTGTGACTTTGTTAGAGGCCAGCTTACACTTGTATTTGTGTCTTCAAAACCAAACTTCAAAAATTAAAATCCTGCTCTTCAGATCATTCACCTTGAAAATTCTTCTGTCAACAGGTTTCTCTGGCTTCAATGTAAACTTGATTATCAACAAATGCCCAATAACCAACAAACCTGCCTTCTAGAAAATGGCCTTGTTTCACCTTCAGAAAAACTCTGTTCAACAATCTTCAGAATGATACAATGTAGTGCAATGAAAAAAGGCAGACTTAGTTTAGGTGTAAAATCAGTGCAACAGTGGTTTAGGAAACAAACTCTCTGCTTTGTGAGTTTAAAAAGTCCACCAACACATCTATACCCCTGCCTTTGATGTCAAATCCAACATCAACAACCTCTGTCCTTCACTATGCTGTTTACCTTTGAAAATCTCTGTCAACCAGTCTTTAACATGATACAATATGGTTTCTAGGAAAGGCAGACTCAAGTTGGATGTATAACTAATGCACAGTGGTTTTTAGGAAATATACTCTCTGCTTGTGAGTTTAAGAGATCAACATAATACCTACACCTCTGTTTTAATATCAAATGCAATCACCAAGCACTCTGCCCTTTAGACAGTGGCCATTTTCACTTGTGAAGTTTTGAGAAATCTAACACCACTTTGGTACCTCTGCCTTTAATGTCAAAATCTAACCATCAACAATCTCTGCTCCTCAGTGTACTGTGTACTCCTGGCTTCAAATGTTAAACTTGATCATCAACAACCGAGCCTCATAGAAAATGGCCTTATTTCACCCTCAGAATACCTTTGTCAACAAATCTTCAGAATGATATAATATAGTGAAAGGAAGAAACAGACCTAGCTTGGGTGAAAAAAAAAATCAGTGCACAGTGGTTTTTAGAAAACACCCTCTTTTCCTTGTGAGTTTAAGAGAGCCACCCAAATACCTGTACCCATGTTTTAATATCAAATTTCAAACACTAACAACTCTGTTCTTCAGAAAAAGGCCCCTTTCCTTTGTGAAGTTTTAAGAGAACAAAAACTGCCTTTGTACCTCTGCCTCCAGAGTTAGAAATACATCAATGAAATCTGCCCTTCAATGTAACATTTACTCTTAGAGTCTCTTTGTCAATCAGTTTTTTAACATGATAATGAGGTGAAGAAAGAGGGCAAACCTAGGTTAACAATACACAGTGCTTTATGAGGGACACTGTTCTTGTGAAGTTTTAAGAAATCACTTGTATACCTCTGCCTTCAAAATTCAGATTTGACCACCAACAAACCTTGCCCTCTAGAAAAATGGCCCTATCCACCCTTAGAAATTTTCTGTCAACAAACTTACAGTAGTGAAATCTAGTGAAATAGGAGGGGCAGTTTGTTACAAAGGTGTGTTTGTAAGATAGGCAATAGTCACTCTGCTCTTGAAACCTCTGCTGTCAATAAATACAATGATTTGAAAATGACACAAACTGGTTCCTAACCACAAAACCCCGTATTGCAATCACCTCATCTCACTGTGTAGGAAAACTGCTTTTGTTTTTAGCAAAATAGCAAGGTCCGGGATTTTTAAACAGTTTTGTCACTTATCAACACCTTGCACACGATGGGAGTTCATAAAAATACCTCGAATTTGATGGATGCTCGCTTGAGAGGATGCAAGAAACCCTGGATAGCTTGGAAAAGTCGCGCGGCAACCTCTGGAGAAAACCCGTCGCGCAAAAGGAATGTGTCGGGTCGGCCTGTCGTGTGGTCGGGCGGCCACCTACAGGCACGTCGCGCCCACCTACAGGCACGTCGCGCCGGTGTTGAAAGCCTTTACAAAATGATGCCCAGGCACGTCGCGCCAAATTCCAGGCACGTCGTGCCGCCTCTGTTTGCAAATTTGTGAAATTTCGCCCGGTTTTCTTGCTTGTTTGATGCTGTGGATGCACGGGATTTTGACTCTAGTTTTTTGAAAGTGAATTTCCCACTCTCACACTTCAAACTTATATCATTTTCAAACAAACATCCCAACGGTCATTTGAACATTGACTTTTAACTCCGTTTGTTTTTTCAAACAGTTGGTTTGTTATTTGAATATATATATATGCCTTTTGATTCTGACCCCGAGCTCTGAATTTTGATCGATTAAGTCGACCATCTCCACCACTTCTGCTACGGTGTTTCAATGCCACAGGTGATTTGTCACTTTACTTTGACAATTCCTTCATCTTTTACCTATAGTGGGTTTTCAAATCTCTGTTTGTATGTATAGTAAACAGTACCCCTTTTCCTTCAAAATAAAGGTTGGGCTTCTTCTTTTTAAACTATATCAATAATGATCACAGGCTGAAAAACCTTTGGAACACAGTGAATAATAACCTTAAAGGGGAAATCTTCTTGGTGACAACATTTTAGAAGGTCTTGTCTGCAGGTCTCTTTTCCATGCAGTTCTGTGCTAAATCTGCCCTTTGGAATGATAACAAGTGTGTTTGTTTTTAAAACATATGAACAGTGGTGATTCATCACAACCAACTTCTTCTGCCTATTTATAAGATTGAATACCACTCGCCGCCTCCATCTGAAAAGACAAGCTTGGGCAATATGAAAACAGGACTCTTTTGATACATAGTCATTATTTTGCTCTGATCATTGTGTTACCTCTTTTTGCCCACAGAACCATTTCATAACTGAACTATGTTCACTGTTTTCCTCTCTTGGCGATTTTAGCAAGGAAGGGCTATTCATAATGCAACAAAACATTTGAAAGCTGTAATTTGGTATATGACATTGTCTTGTTGCTTGACCTTTCCTCAAGGAGACAGCTTCTTTTTGATATCAGTGGCACACATATATTCAATATTGCCTCTTTCCTACTGTAGGTATAGCCTGACAGATAGTTCTTTGAAAATAGGAGTATCAGTACCTTTACATTATCAGCACTGTCATTCATCTGTGTAGTGACCTTGTTTCAGTCTTTGGTATCCTTCCACCGCTTTCTTGTATCAATCAGTTTCAGCACCTGTAGTAGCTTTGGCCCTCTACTCATGCATGGAGGAGGCTCTTCATCAGATAAGGTGTCCGGAGACTTTTTGACCACTAGGTTCGACACAGCCTTTTTCTGAATGTAGTGGTAGGAAACCTCTTGAAAAACATCAGTCTTAGCATCTTCACTTGCAAGCATCATTGTGTGTCAGCAGAAACCCTAGCCAGAGTAATACTATTTCCCTGTACTGTCCTAAAGCTGATTTTAGATATTTGGCTTGTTCATCTCATGATTGATTACTTTGACAAATAGCCTTTGTGACTATGAAGGTCAGTGCTTTCTTGAAAAACCAAGACCTTTCTCCTGCTTGTGTAATTGCATTGGTTACCATCTGTTCTATTTGATCTTGTGGATAGGCAGAGTATTTATGCTTTGGAATGTTTATTGATGACAGGTCCTTCTAGAGTTCAACAATCCATATGGTTTGCAAGTTTGAAATGAGCTCCTTTATCAGGCCAAACTCCCCTTTCCTTTGAGCTTATCATATTTCCACTATATTCCTGTTATGGTCAGCAATTACATTCATGAAACCTGAAGATATTGTTTCATTGTTTCAGTAAAGGCAAACCTGGACTTCTACAACCTTCTGAGTCAACACTGGCCTGCGCCCTCTGCTTATGTATGAAGGAGGCGCCCTAACCCTCTGCTTGTAATTGAAGGAGGTTGTGGGCCTTGACAATTTACCATTTTTGCTGAGACAGTGGCGACCCTTTCTTACTGTGATTTTCATGCTGGAAAGAGCTGTAAGGTCCTGATGAGTGACTTTTGTTTTGCAGCTTCATCTCAGGCTCATAATACACTTAGAAGCAGCTGTTCCTCTAACTGTAAACTTAAACATTTACTCCATGAGATGAAATATATTTCCTGTTTTTGTAGAACCATAGAAAACTATGAAAAACCTAATAGTCAGCTTGAGATTGGATTTTATGCAGTGCTGAGATCTAGGGGGGTATGAGTGGCGCGACTTAAGGCTGTTTGTCAACTTCATTTGCAAATTAAGGGATCAGTCATGGTAGGTCTGCTGCAGATGGGGGCTTTTTTGGCTTTTCGATGATTGCCAAAGGTAAAATGTTCTAAACGCCACTTCCTAACATAGGGTAGACTTTTAAAACAGATGTGGATTTGCCTTTTAAGGCTGCTGGGCAGGTCAATAAAGCTGAAGCTAGATAGGATTGTGATATGAGGTTTTTGATGTTGCCAGGGG